>JAQQZZ010094116.1:0-17302 GCA_030265115.1 Mopalia vespertina | reverse complement strand
GGGGGGGGTTACAAGTCCAAATACAACCAACCGATATAAGACGCGTGACATTCAATACATAAAGCATAATATTGCCATGGTAATTGCGTTCAAGGTAAGCTACGCGCGTTTTGTATATTAGGACTTTATATCATATGACGTCAACTACCAATCAAATCGTTATGAAACTGAGTTTTTTGCATTTTTTTTCTCGGTTTCAAAGCTTTATAGCATTTATTTATTTACCTATTTAATATGTCAGTGTAGCACCTTTGTCTACTATATGTGAGCTGGAATGAAGGCTGTTCGCCGACACCTAAAATAACTCGGTGTGTTGACGAAAATAGGAAACAAATGCTTCTAACAAAGAAACAATAAATCTGCCTTCCCTCCTTCGTCGGTACACCCAAGACTTTTAGCGGATTTAGTTTCCGCGCCATCTTGAAACAATTTTCAGATAAGTGAACTCACGCGGTGACGAGATGTAGTCTCTCGCCAAATCTCGCAGCGTTCCTATATACTATCATGGCGAGAGATTTATTTCATAGAGAAAGGTGGTTTTTATAAGAGACGTTAGAAAAGCTCTGAGCACAAACCAAGCGTCCGCACGTGTTAGACCAAAAAATAAACACGAAATCGGTGTCAGTAAATAAGCTCTAACTCAAACAAACACAGCTGCACAATACCACGAGTTATGTCACATGGTTCTCATTTGGCCGGCAGATGTCGCTGTAAACAATCCCACCTCGACACCAGTTAACAATTCCTTCGTGTTAAATCACTTGTCCACCTGTCTGTAATCTTGGAGTTTAATACTTCTCTCAAGCATAGTTCACTGTTTACATATACTGTTTTATTATGTAATCCAGTTGGCAGTATTTACCTGTACGTAACACTTTGCTTTCAATGCATACATTGGACATTTTGTGCTGAAAAGAACTATAAATTGTGTGACTCATTTATACATTGTTAGAAAATATTAAACGGCAATGTGAAGAAGAAGAAGAAAGAGAAGAAGAAGAAAAGTCGAACAGAGGATCCTCATTTGATGAAGATGAAGAAGTTTTGAAACATGGCCATATAATGGTAGACTATCATGCTCACATCCAATGGCACCAATCATAAATTATATAAGTATTAAATTGTCTCATTTTATCTGTCAACAGAAAATGTACAAATCGTGTAAATTCAGAGGAGAGATCAAAGGTTAGCTTATGTTATATAATGACCTGTCCGCACGTGAATTCAACAGGTCATTTATTAAGTGATTTTATCTAGCCAGAGTTCTCCCGGTATCAGATTCAGGTTTTTGGTTTCCAGAGAGTTGTAGATCTAATTCTGCCAGTTGTGACTGGTAACATTATACACACATAGCATTATGTGGATGAGTTTGCTGTGATATTAGCCTGCTTATGGTTAACTTCGTTTGTAAAGGAGTTTTTGGTCGAACATCGGCGATACCAAGCAGGTGATTAGTGAAATATCATTGCGTACGATGTTAAACACAAATGGAATTAGAAGCTATCAACTAGAACACTGCTATCCTTAAGTTCGTGTCATTGGAATCTCCCACATCCCCCTGGCTTCACCATGACTCTTTCGTGGTCATCTGCTTTAGCCTGTGTCTCGTCTATTTAACCTCTGTCTAGAATACTGCATGTGTTCATTTGAGTTAGGTGCACAATTGGCTTTTCACGCACTTTCTCGCGTTACATGTCGTGTGTAGGCAGTCAGCCAGCGTGTTGTATTGAACGGCACGTGATGGTTTACCTAGAATAAATTATAATAAAGCCAATAGTGCACCTTTATTGCTAATGTATCGTCTACAATTTGAGGAAGCCTATATTTCCAGATTAATTTTAAATCACTGATTTGATGGGGCATTGTTTAATGTTCCTCTATTAAACAGCATCGTCAAAGTCGATGCAACACCGCCTATAAGAGGTTATATCAAAGACACGGAACGTGTAGGATCGAAAGCACCAAATAACCTTTGGTTGACTGCAATAGACAAGACTTCTAGTAAAATTTAATATAAGGAAATCTGCCACAGTTGCCTGGAGAGAGTTTTTGGATCAGGTTCTCTAATCATGTAGGTGTATGTAGGCCTATATATCGGTCGGTAGATTGTTTGGGCCTGTAATCCAAAGGTCTCGGGTTCGAATCCCGGAGGAGGCAAACACATTTTTCTCTCTTCATTTATTCAAAATATATATGCCAGAACCAGGCTTTCGGATATACTGAGACAAAAACCAATTGTGAGTAATATCTAGATACAAAAAATGCTAATTTAGCGTCCCTGTGTCCGTGCTTTGTAAAGAGGGAAAATCGCCGTCTTCACTGTGTAAGAATTCGGGACTCACTTTGCGTGAGCCTCTGTAGCTCAGTCTGTAGAGTGTTGGGCCTGTAACCCAAAGGTTCTAAATCCCGGTGGAGGCATGCAAATTTTCTCTCTTCATTTATTTAAAATATATATAACACAGGTCCTCCGACAACCGTCAAAATGGCTGACGTTTTGTCAGTTTTAAACAAATCCGACCACAAAAGCATTTCCCTTAAACCCAGACAGTGCGTCTGTTAGGCTTGTTGATTCATGGTTTTGAATTAGCGGAAGGGTGTATAAAGGCAATGTTCTGTTTTCACTCATCTACTCCATGGTCGGACTATATTTAGTCATACAACAGTGTTGTTACAATTGTGTTTTCTCAATTATATAACGACAGTTTCACGTCTAAGGAAGACCAAAATAATACACGTTAGTTCGTTACTTAAATTAGTGGTCCAACTAGGTTTTGGCCATGGAATTATTCGATTGTGTGCAGGAATATATTATATACATATTAAATGATTCCAGCGTTCACTCTGCCATACGGCTGCGATTAAAGCGCACATTATAAACGTGTACTTACAATTTTATTTATTTAACCTTCGAATAAACTTAATCGTATTTCCTAATTCTGTTGAACGTTTTAATGGCGTATGTATTTCTTCTCTTGGTCATTGTTTTTATACCCTGGAAATGTTTGGTTGTCAGTCTGTTGGTTAATATTTTGATTTTTATTTATTAATTGATAATTTTTTTATTTTTTCAGCTGGATTTCTACATTCGTCGCTATTTTAACATGCACATTTTTGTATAAGTTATACGATGGCTATTTTTGTTATTATAGCAATGGTTTCGAACTTTGTTTGCCGGAGATACATCTTGTTTTCCATTTAACAAACCTAAAATTATGCTATTTAAATTTAGTTTTTGTGTACTATACATTCGTCTTGATATATGCAGATGGGTAACGTAGGAAATGCTGGGAATCCACATATTCTCTATTATAAATGCTTAGTTCGTTGTCTGTACTATAACTATACTTAAGATGGTTTAATAAACTGAAGTAAATAATCAACACAAATTGTTCTTCATTCGTCATGGAGTTGTCGCCATACCCTATTATGACTATCATTATATAATTATAAATCCGAGCTAAAAAGGAATGAATTCATTTTGACTCGCGTCTCCGTTTCGATCGAACCGCCATCAGTATCCTCATCCGGGTGATGGTTTAATTGATTAACCGCTAAATGTTGAGTTAAAGTGAACTCAGTATCTTTCTTGTTACCGTACATAACGGAGACACGTTATGCAACCTATTGTTTCCAATATAGCATGCATGCCCTTCTATATTTTGAACGGTCTTTATTTAGTTTTTTATACATCCTACGCGTGTTTGTAACATGGATGCTACGTTCTGCTCTTTATACAGATGTGTAACGTGGAAATATATCAAATAGGGTAATTTGCGACCAAAATTATGCGAGTGAACTGTCTGTCTGTTTGGTCGTCTCTAAGCCGTCTCTCAAATACAATGTAATGTATCGGTTTTTATTTCATGCGAAATGATCTCCGTATGTAACTAGTTTTACGTTGAATCCTGTAAAGTGCAGTTTAGTTTTTGTTTATGTTTATTTGTAGCATAATTGTCAGCTGGTCAGACAGTCAGTCAGTCAGGAAGTGAACTTCATTTCAATGGGTAGGTTTAAATACGATAAAAGGTATCCTCCATGTAGTTCTCAGAAGATTCAGATAACTGTATCATTGTATGCATAGTAACTTTATGTCCCTTTATACGGAATGTATATAGTTCAATTTTGAGTCAACACCAGAAATAGACCGAATCTGTCCGGCGCGAGACCAGGATTAAATATAATGACTTCAGACATCTGTGAGTCTGATTAATTTCGTTTGTCACTTAATTTCTATAAAGAGGCACTGAATAAATTGAAAACTAGAGAGTTTTTGTTTTTTCAAATTCATGGGATTAAAAAGAAAAGAATTTAACTTGCACTTCCGACTTACAGTTCCCAGGGTAGGACTTCCTCTGTAAATTTTTTCGATATTTTTTACGGTGATAAAAATAACTCCTTTGAATTTTTTTTTTCATCCAGACCTTGGAACTGGATAGTATTTACACTGTGGGACGTCACACTAAATCACGTGATTAAAAAGATAGTCTGAATATCTTAGGCCTGTTGTAGAGGGTCACTTTAGAGACTTCTGACGGTTTTCAGAAACGCAACTCAACCGACATTTGTTGCATATTAATAGATTTTACATGTAGCAATACAAGCGCATTAATATAACAATAATTGTTAGAATACGTTATTGTAGTAACATGAACAAGTCACGGGTGTGCAGTAGTTTAGTTTATATGTACCCCCTCCCTCACCCCACCCCAACACACAGTATACTCTTAAAGACTACTGAAACAAAAACTGTTTATTTACTAATCGCAAAGATTTTACTCGTACAATTGTATTGATTAGTACCAAAACACAGTTTTAGTATATCAATAAATAACACAATGTATATACGAGGCCTGTATGGACTCAGGACTTGGCAATACATTGTCGCAGAACTTGTATAGGACACACCTCATTCGAACCAATGACAGGAACCATTTTATAGATAAGAAACTTTGGCTAATCCAAATACACCGTTCCCGAATTCTGTGGCCTAATTCCCATCATCCAATTGCCTTTCCTTTTTTTAAACTATTGGCTTTTTTTTCCCTGACATAGAGCACAAGATATTTGGTATATTTGGTTCACAGTTGTTATAAACGAAGCTGTCATATCCAAGACGTGTTGAAGTGCCACTTTAGGCTTCCATACGGTTCTCGCGGGGCCTCTCCAATGACGTTTGGCGGTGCTGAACAAACGGGATGTGTTCCCTAAATGAAGCGAGGCAGTACTTCTTACCCCCCACATTCACTTGTTTTCAAAGTAAATTGCGGCGAGGGATCTTAGCCCCAAGCCCTCCGGGCAAAATGTCAGAGCCGACATAAGTCTATTTGGTGAAGAAATAAACGAGCATTTCTCTATTGCCTTGAGACATTTTCTTTACTTTTGATATCTAGGAAGAAACCTTTGGAGCCCTGGTGTCTTACACGATTGGAGAATTTTCGGCAAAGGCCACAGTCTTCTAATTAGGTTCTTATTAACCCCCAAATTCACTTAAACCACACCGCCGAGAGATGCTGCCTGTTAACTGGGTAACAAATACCACTGTAGTAAACGAGTTATTAGTACACAGCCGTTCGTCATAACACGTAGACTGTTTTGTGCTAAATTAACGTGGCACTCTGTATTACGTGTATGTTGTACGGCTATCCGTCGATGTAGGATTGTGATTCCGTACCGATATACCGGAGATAAACTACGCTGTCCCGTCTGGTCGATATTATAATTATATATTTTTTTAAATAAAACAATTACAGCAGCTCACAAATATAAATGGAATCAGTATGGGACTTTTCTATTTTGCCATTAAATTGTGAACACGTGTACCTAAAGCATTAAGGTGCACTATATGCTATATTATGATTTATTCTAGGTAAAACATCACGTGACATTAAAGATAACACGTTGGCTGACGGCCTGTACATTACAAGTAACGCGAGAAAGTGTGTGAAAAGCCAATCGTGCACCTAACTACCCTAAAGAGAGTACGAGATACACGTATAAGTTCACGATTTCTTGAAAATTAATTTATTGTCGATATTAGCAGCTCTACGTTGTCGTTGATAAAGCGTTGGTAAAGGTTGTGGACGAAAATGATACGAAAGTAAAATCCTACATGTGATTTACAACTTGTGCCCTTCTTTGAGGTATTATCAGAACATGTTAAGCCAAATCCCATAACGTCAGATTTGCTTTTAAATACGCGAAAATAATAATAAAAACTTTTATGACTCCCCTTATCTTTGAGCTGTGTAAATTGTTCTTGTATTCTATGCTCGTATTTCATAGACAACCAATTAACGAGCTAACTCAAAGGCAAATGATGTCTGGCAGTGTCTATAAAACTGTCCGCGATGGGAAACATTTGATAGGCCAAGAGATATTTTAACTTGGACGTACAGTCAATCTCTCAGTGAGGCGACATATGGTGAAACTATTTTCCAAAATGTGACGAGGATTATTCAGTTAGCAGGCTGGCTGGCTGACCAGCCTTATATGTAGAATACCCCCGGGCGGTCCTCTTCTTCGGAACCATTTAACGTATACGACATTCATGTATGTCCTCGAGCAGGGTGCAAGGAGTGTTAAGGCGCTTCCACCCACCCAGCTGTATCGTTGCACTTGATTAATTTGCTTATCACACTAAATGCATAAATTTATTGAAGTTTTTTTACATGTCCACTAGATCGACTGATACAATGGTCCATTAGTGCGAACGTTCATAAGTTCGAAAGTTTAAAGACAAAACGCACAGCAGTCGACATGTTGTCTTCTACATCGACGACTCATATAATTGTTGCACAGTGAGTAATTTAACTATAAAATCTGATGCGTCATTTTGCTACTGGTAACGTTGCTAGAATAATAAATCTTACAAGATCCATTAACAGTTAGAAAATTTATAGGTGTTTGTCCAAGACGACAAGGAAAAGTACTTAGTAGTGTGTAACACCAGCCATATATCAACTATACTTACTATCTGACCTGTCACTCTCAATCTGTTATGTCAGTTAACGTGTGCGCATTAACGCGTTGGTCTTCTAGGGGAACGAATCAGATCGCAAAACTTCTCGTAACCGAAAGGAAGCTAGTGTAATAAATCAACTGACCACCCGGAGTTTCTGCTTGCGCTTGATAAAGCTGGGTATTACAGCATTCGGTCAAGCGGACTCTCAGCAATTATATGCTGGAGTCATAGTTACCCCTCGAGGAAATAGTGAAATCTGTACAAATCATTGTCAGATTTAAATCCTCCATCAAGCGGTTGTAGAAGACATCAAAGATAAACCTGCATACGTATCTGTAGAATATGTTTCTTCTGTGATCTTTACAAGAATGCCAATAACCAAACACATCTTGCCTTATTAAATTCACCTTGTTGTGGTGAGCATCCTACCACCGAGTCACAATATCTGCCAGCATACTAGGTATATCGATACGCCACGAGTGGTTGAACTAACAAAATACATATAAATCAGTAGTAGATTATGTGATTCCTCTTCAAAATGCATCAACCTAAATTCATATCGCTTAGACATCAATGAAAGACATAAGATTGAGGTACAGCGTAAAAATTAATTTGTGATATTTGTAATGTGCGAACTGGCGGCGTTTGGCACGCACCTAAACCAACAGATCCTCTCAAAAGATTACGAGTTGAAAACTACTTATGACCCTGAACATTCGTTTGTTTGATTTTTTACTCCGTATATTTATTTTGCACATTTTTTTTCTCTCGAATATCTTATGACACTGCATGACACAGGGATATTGATTAATCAAAACTGATGAATCCGCTCATGTTCTCAGAGACTAGTTTCTAAATGTATGCTGGACCTATCAACCAAACCGATGCAGAAACCCGTCGTTAACCTCACTGGACACTGGCAACAAAGACAGGACAGAGCCAAAACAAGACGCAAAACACACACACCAAAAACAGATCGGTTTAGTGTTGTCCCTAACTCCTATATGTCAACCTACCGATAATGCTGAATGTTATGAATGATTTACAAACGTGTGCCGCTCGTCCTTGTCCACGTGGATAGACCAAAATAAATTTGTCAAACTTGTGACTGGGCTCTATCTTACCTTCAGACGTGGTTCAATTGTGATGTGGTCATCTGTCAGTGTTACTCTACACAGAATGGACTCGCCAGAACAGTAATATATGTTTGGCGTGTTTGTTTGATTGGGGTTTAACGTCGTACTCAAGAGTATTTAACTTATATGACGATGGATTATCCACTTCAAACTGTTCCTTGTCTAACTACGGTGGATTTTAACTGTCAAGCAAGTGCGCATTGTGTCAATAATTTAAGAGATGACACTCTATAACGGCTAACTTCACGAGATAAAAATGGTTTTGTTTCATCAGGACCTATAGACGTTCCCAAATGAATATGTCATTATGCCGGAATCCGAGAACCATAGACCAATTAGAAGTTTTGCATTTCAACCGTTAAAAATAAAGCCAAAATTAACAAATCTCGCTTATCACTTTATTTTATGTTCTATAAAGTAATAGTTGATATTAAATAGCAATGCTTAAAACATAAGTACGAAACAATGATTTAGATAGCCTGGTTCTACAGCTGTATATACTTGTGTGTGTAGCCTGAAGTTGACATTTCCAGACGACCATTTCTATCCAAAAATAGTACAAGACATTAACATGTTGGCACTGTCTTTCGTTTCATGTTATTTATCACCGGAAACTATTATGGGTTGTTACAAAAATGAAAGGATTAAGCGCTGAATGTATGCCCATATCGCTATAAATAAAGCCCATTTTAATTTCCGTTCTCCTGGCTTTAAGTCTCCGCGAATCTCCACGTTAAAGCTGGATATCTTAGTTGATATATTAAAGTCTTCGTCACTTACATGATCGGCATGACAGGTGACGGTATAGTCTCTGGTGGTTACATATACATCAAGTGTGAGTGACAGACGACAGCACTGCTTTTCCCGCCCAGCGCCATTCCTCGCTCAATTTTACTTATTTGATATACGCTCAGAGAAACTATTTGATATACTATACCGAAGATAAAAAAATAATAATAATCTTAATGTTGAAACATTTGAATTAATAAGTTTGATTGATAATGTGCTTTTGGAAAAAATGCGTAAAAATGAACATACTTGGTGACATTTTCTACATACAAAACTCTTGTTTGCACAAAATGGTTTCCTCAGTTTTCCTAAAGGACAAATCCAGTTACATAGTTAGTTTCATAGTTCAGAGGTGTCTTAGGGGCCTGGAGTGTGATTGATCAGGGTCCAGTGCCATCTTGTTTTCCACCCACAAAAGGCAGTTTGTGAGGTACGCTTGAGTCCGACGTTACAAAAAAAACACATACAAACAAACTTATGGCATAACAGACTTAAATTCGCAATATTTAGTTGTAATCAATAAATCTTGCTTATGCTGATTTCCCAACAAATACATCGACTTCAAAGAGAATCTATTACATTTATAAAGAGGTTGCTGTTGGATCTACCCAGACTGATCTGATAACATTAAATGGAAGGAAAGTGGCCTCCAACACTGGACGTACATCAGATCGAGAAGTTGATACAAGAGTTATCATCAACAGTTTGTTGTGTGACTTAACAGTGTAGTGACGAGCTGGCCATCCACGAGAGTCAAGCAAAGTTCACCATGGCAACTACATCAACCCATAATGAAGGAGAGACTGGGACAGTAAAGTAACCGACAGACCAACTAATTGTTTGATCTATAGACAACCTTCGATGAAACACATTACAAAAAACTTAAAAGATTTTCTATCCCTCCCAACGAATGCAAACATTTTACATGAGATTTCCTCCCGGTTATCCCACCGTATTGAAGCAAGGAAGGACCAGTGAGGACAATCTGTGGTTATACAAATGAAAGACCCTTTAAATACCATGTCAAGCCTCAATCAAACAAACAAACAAACAAACAAAAAAACCCAACAATAAAAACTGTGGTTAACCTTGTTTTCTGGCTGTTTAATGGAAAATTATTAATATCATGTCACTAGGGACTTTTTGACAGAACCACTTGGCCGGCTATAACTTTAGAGTCATGTGGGTCAATCCGAAAACCTCTAACATTTCCACTGTAGCAAAAATCCATTTTCGTCCACGTTGGTCAAATGCTATCAAAACCCAGGAAATTGCCCCAAAAAGATTACAAAATAAGTGGAGGAAGCGACTATAGGTGCTTTGCTGCTCCCATATCAAAGGGGCAAAGCTGATCGCTTGGTTATCTTTTTGTATTTCATCTTGTGAAAGCAATAGGCCTCCAATCGATACTGGAGTAGACGGGACAAGGATCAAGCCAAAGCTGAAAGTCTTTTAAATTCGTGACTTTAATGATTGGATAAAGCAGTAGAATGGAATGGGCACGTAGGACATAAAATAAAATGTTCTGCGAAGAGGTCAGATATATTTTCTGGATTTCAAAATATGGGCTAGACAGGAAGAACAATTGTGTAAAAATCATTTGTAAGACACACGCTTGAATATTCTGACGTTGTTTGGGACAATCTCAATGAGGAACAAATACATAGGTAAGAGCTAGGTAGACTTCTGGTTAGGGCAACTACCGAAACATTGTCAGAAAACAATAACAGGTCTCATAAATGAGTGTTGCATTTAAAATATTATATGAGGAATATGCATGGTTTTCAAACATACAACTTCGACGTAAAATACATAGACTCAAAATGTTCCATGAAATACTTGTTCGATGTTCCTACAAATTATCAAGACAATCGACTTACCTAGCTAACATCCATAAGAAATCCATTTCCGCAACTTTGGATTCTAGATCTATAAAACAATGTTACTTTTGAAAAATAGTTGAAACTATTAACTTACTTTAACATTAACAGTCTTTAACAAAGGTATTATGTCAGTAGCAGACTTGACAATATAATTCTCTGTCGTACAAGAAAAAGGATGTATTTCTCTCAGCGACGACTTTTTAAAATAACTTTATAAAATACTGTAGATAAGTCCATTACATTTGCCATGTCTATTTAATAATTAGGCGTTATTCTGATTTATTGATCAGGCTTTCACAAGGAGGATATTCAGTTCTAATCCTCGTTATCAATACACTTCCCCAGTCTGTTTAGTTTAGTTTAGTTATGCGTGTCATCACCACCTCTACCAATATGTCACTGCATCTAAAACGTATCTGTATCTAAATGCATTTATTAGGAAGCACTTTGAGTCATTTTCACTGCTCCACTGACAATAAAGTTAAAAACATCAAATAAAAGAGTAGCACCCACAATCGTCAAGACGACAGGTTCTTCGACATTCACAAGAACCCATGTGTCTGTATCCGGGACAAGTCCAGCCTATGTCATCGATAGAATAGCAAATCATACCATACCTACAAGAGACTGAGCTTTATCTTTGTTGAACTGTGTTAATGATGTCAAGCAGTACATATTTTGGTATCTTATGTTATGGTTAAAGTAAGTGTACAGAACCTAGTTATAATACAATACGAGAACAAAAATAGGTGCTGCTAGAATGTGACGTAATAATACTAATATGATTAAATATCGTTTGCATTAAATCTAAAATCTGACATGTGAACATTTGCGACTTTTCCCAACCTGGCAGATTAATTTCCGGAAATAAGATAATTTTTTTCGCGGTTTTCCTGTCTTTTTTTCCTTCTACAGCGGATGTTGACTAACGATTGTAACAGTTCCTAACGTAACACTGTAAAACCATACATTGGCTAAAAACTCACATGGTTGCCTGGGATAATTTTGATGATTTCGCTGGCGTATTTTGAGGGATTTGAGCAGATTCTTCACAGTGTTTTTTATAGCAATAATCGCATTTTTCAAACCAATTAATTACTTAAAAAGGCAAATAAGCCAAATATAATATATATATACCAGGCTCTGACCAATTTGTGTTATATTTGAGAAACGGTTCATGAGTTTTATTTTTGTAGAAAAAATGTGGCATGGTCCTTGTGTTCAACATTTGTCGTAAAAATACAATCCTTACAACACTTTACCCGTTTATAAGCATCCGTCCACTTCCAGCCGAGATGAGATGTAAACTTTGATATGTTTGATTGAATGACTTGATTGGGGCTTTGGCTTTGTGAACCAGTACACAGTGGAAATGATTCAAATGTAAATCAAAGGAGGGCAAAGTAAATGTTTATGAGCAAAAATGTGAAAATGTGCAAATTAAAAAAATAAGGTTATTCTCATAATTGTTTTTTCTGTTCTCTACAAAGAAAGGTAATTTTTTCAATGTGACTCCAAGCAAAAAAAGGCGGCCATTGCACCCTCACAGTTTGACCTGGAATATTCGACGATACACGATAATCAAACATATTGGCTATACATCGACTTGTTGAATGCTTTGATCCAGGTTACCTGATAAAAGTGACAGTTCTGTTTTCAAATTATTCAACAAATCAGATTGGTAACTTTGTTGCTTTTACATGTTGTATAAGATCCATTGGTTTTCACTGAAAGAAACCTAAATGTTGGTGCACGTAAAATCTATGATGGACATTTTATACTATGTTTTATTGATAAAAAATTACCTAAGTTACTCTAAATTCAAAGGGCACAAAAACAGTTCAAGTATACAGTATAAAGTTATATTCAGCTGATGCAGTATACTTTAATTAAAGTTTACTAAAATAAAGGTGTCATGAACAGTTCACCATACATTTCACAGCCAGGACAATTAAATGGCTTTCAGGACAATACTAGGTTTGTTAACAACTTAAAATTGATATTGAGTACAATCTGACTATGACATTATGCTTTGTTCTCTTTCCATTTAATACGTATGAGTAATAAGAGAAACACAGAATACCGAAACAATTGTGTATTATCAGAAGAAACTTGTCTAAACATTTTATGACACCGAATATAGTTGAGAACACAATACATGTATATATTTTTTAAAGCTATAGGATACCTAGAATTTTTATTATATAAATTTAATGAAGATCCAGTAGAACCTTTAGAGCGATTTCAACGGGTATTTTTGTCTGACCAACCTTAAGAAATCATAGAAAAATACCCCAAACATACCTTTCTGAAAACATTTTTCAAATCTTGGCCAAACTATAACAAAAACGACGCTCTCTTTTGGTGTCCTCTGTAAAATGCAACAAATGTTCTATTCGTCCATTCGGAGCCCAAGAGGTCGAGCAAGATCTTGGCGATTTTTATATATTATCTGATATTACAGTTAGCTGTAGTAATTCACCTATAATTCAAGATATTTATACATCAACATAACTTCACGATTAAGTTTATTTCTTAATTCGATTAGAATATGCAGATACACATTATGGCAAGAATAATCTTGATAAAAAACACAGAGAAAATCACGTTGATGGTAAAATGTTATAATATTTTAAATGAAATAAAATGTTGCATATGGTATATCATAGTGTTTCGATTGTAAGAAGTTTAATGTTAAGAGAGGTTCACACGAAATAATGGCTCGTGTATATAAACATTGATATAACTGAGTATCAGTTTGGTTTGTTTATTTGTTTATTTGTTTTATTCGGTTTTGGTGCCTTACTTAATGTTATTTCATTCATATGCCGGTGAGCCAGAGAGAGCCACCGCCCTCTATACCACCGGCAACACACATAGACAATACAGGACAATCAACAGATGCAATAATTCCTCACCAAACATATCATTGTCACATTTATCGAGTTGAATAAATAATTGGTATCTTATGGTTTTCAGAACAGTGTGCAAGGCTTCTATCAATATTCAAGGTTAATTAGATAATTAAAACCTTTTGATTTTATTATTAACGTTCTGGTGGAAGAGAGAGTTTCTTCATTTCTGATGTTTTGTCAACCAAATGAAGACTATTGCTATAAACGTATTAAATGTATGCTTGACATGCCGCCGACATGCAAAGATCAGTCAAGAGACACATGTATACACTGCAACGAATCAATCCAATTAGCAACATTTCGGTCAGTAATTGAATGTTCCATCAAACATATTCTCTCTATAGGGCAAACTTTCAACTCTTATAACATGGATGCATGCATGGTCATTCAGTATGTCGTGTTATTTTTAAACCATTGTTAAGACGTTTCTTAACAATGAGTTTTAATTAAACCGAAATATTGAACCATCTTGCTTCCATGTGTATCTTAGTTTGAATAGATTCTAGGTCAGAACATGTTGCAGGTTGAAACCCAGGCCGGGTATCGTAAAGTGGTCTAATGTGGCCGGCATTTAATGCTGGCGATTCCGTGCCTAACTTTGAGTGCCGTGGGTTCGATTTCCAGAGGGGTTTCAACGAACACAATCTTCTGAACCAGAACCTGTTCAATCTAAGAAACTGTTATATCAAAATAACGAAATAAGTGTTTATGTTCCCACTGTAAAAGACAAAAGTAATCATTTATAATAGAGCGTATCGATTCCTGTGCTGTGTCCTGTTCTGTAGATAAATGTCCCTATTTAGCAAGTCTAAAATTGAACGAGACTAAGTTCTCCGTGAAATTTGGAGGCACTTATAAACGCACTGATGACACGAATTTTGGAACGGTAGATCATTGACATAATTTATTCTTAACAAAACGTATCATTTCAGTGTGTACCTTTTATTTCTCGTATTTTCTTGAATTTCGTCATATATCCCGGCGACATGATAAAAGGCAATCATTGGGCGGAACCCGTACAAGAAGACAAGTGTAAAACGTGTTGGTGCCGAGACACCTTGCCAAATCGGATTCGTGTTTTTTCCAGAACAGGAACAATAATACCGGTGGAGACTTCTTCTCGATGGAGGGAAAAGTTTTGCTCGGTCCGGAAAACAATTTCAAAAGGAAAAAGATAACGAGAAAAGGAAATTGCAATTAAAAAACACTTTTCTATGAACATCCCGAGTTTACCATCAAAGCAACCTAACTTATCAAGTGAAACTTTTTTCTTGCCCTGAACTAAATTTGCCATTCTTCAATAAGATACATCTTAGTTAGTAACGCTGTATTTACTTTTACTGTTTCAACAGGAAACTCTTTTTACCAAAGTTTATATAACTGATAAATCTCAGGCCTGATTTGATCTCAATTTATGTGCCAGCATAAATTCACCCGTTTTAATTTCCCCTCTCCACGGGTTCTACTCCTGGCAAGTCTCTATAGTAAAGCTAGATATATCTACTGAGATTTCTAACTCTATCAAATTTAGAGGAAATTACAATCGCCATGACAGGTGACATCGGCGTGACCTAATTTCCAGCGCTGACATACATCTGGCGTGATTGGCAGGCGACAGTTTTCTCGGGCCACGTCATCTCTCATTCAACTTCACTTGTCGGATTCATTCAAATAAACTATTAAATAAATTCCCATCGCTGGTTGTGGACGGCTTGGGAAATCCTCAATGAAGTCGTTGCCATGTCAACCGTGATTATATTAAAAAGAAGCAGCGATGAACATATTGTTTGGACTGTATGTCTGCTGTATCTACCCCGATTGTAATATTTAGAAAAGTTAAATCAACTTGTCACTTCTGATATGATTGAGTCGTCCAGAAATTAACCATTTACAGTTTTTAGTTTTCGGGTTATAACGTTCGCTTTCTTAGAACTGATACGATTTGGCAATATTTAGAAAACCATCGAAGTTAAAAAAAATAGCAGTAGTCTGATTGGTGTATTATATCTCTGTATTTTGTATTACGTACTTTTTGCCAGTTAAGCAAAAAAAGTAGGATAATCAATAAATTCAAGTATTCAAATTCGTTCATTTATTTAAGCGATGACGTTGAAATAAACAGAATATAGTATTTTACTTCGATCATACGATCTCGCATAACTAAAGCTATTCTGCCAGTTGTCTTTTTGTGACTATTGTTAATTGTCCATTTAAACTACAAAACAAGGTGCTGAATTATCGACAAACTTCACCTGAAAGTTATCTATTACACGTCTGATTTCGTAACGACAAGCAAACGCTTCATTTTAGAGGACTGTTTCTTTGTTCTTTCTATGCATGACAAATATTTACAAACTTTGAAATAAGATGAAATTATCTCCCTGATATTTCACTAGATGAAGATCTGATAGAATCATCAATACACGGTGCCGATTGGTTGGCCAATCACGGAGCTCTTTCCCAACCATTAGTAATACCTACGTACCTGGAATTTACCCGTACCTTTAAACACGAGCAAGTTATGCTAATACCAATCGTATTCTCGTGAGAGTTTATATAGTGGACGAGACTAATTTTGACAACTCTGATACGCTATGACAGGCCATCGCGCATTAATTTCCGGCAATATTTGGGGTGACGTATGCTACAGACTACTGGATATAGAGACTATATTCACCGGTTTTCTCGTGAACCCAGCAGACTTACAGACTATATTGAGCTGTTACATCTGGGGAATCCCGTTGACTTACATCCTCTATTGAGCTGTTACCCTCGTATATCCCGTAGACTTACACCCTCTATTGAACTGTTATCCTCGTATATCCCGTACTTACACCCTCTATTGAGCTGTTACATCTCGTATATCCCGTAGACTTACATCCTTTATTGAGCTGTTACCCTCGTATATCCCGTAGACTTACACCCTCTATTGAGCTGTTACCCTCGTATATCCCGTAGACTTACACCCTCTATTGATATGTTACCTCTCGTAAATCCCGTACTTACACCCTCTATTGATATGTTACCTCTCGTAAATCCCGTACTTACACCCTCTATTGGTCCGCTACCTCTCGTAAATCCCGTACTTACACCCTCTATTGGTGTGCTACCTTTCGTGCCTTCGAGCAACCGGCTCTTGGTTTCCAGTTGAATTCGTGGAGTCATGCTGCCTTAACTTAGCACTGGAAAAACTTTAATTGTCCAACATAACAAGCGCTTCAGATTTTGTACTCAAAACTTTTAGAGTTAATCTACGTCAAATAAGTTAAATGCCAATGAGCGAGACACTTCGGATGAGAGCCCATATTTATGTAATACTGCCATAATACTCTAGGGTGAAGCTGAACATACCTACAATGTAGGGAAATACGGATACCATACTATACTCCTAGCTATCTATTAAATCACAAGTCGAATCTTCATTGAGTTAGTTTGAAGACAAAGCGTTTGACATTGTCGCCGGAAATGATGGATTGGTTAGGAGAGGCTGGGTGCCACCATACCACAGCCCGCAATTTATAGCAGCTAAGTGACATCGCAACGAGAAAACATGCCTTCTGGAGACATACAACCCATTAACTTTGCATAAACTGCAGTCTTTATGGTGTAACCGATAGA
>JAQQZZ010094115.1:0-30715 GCA_030265115.1 Mopalia vespertina | reverse complement strand
TGTGGCAGTAGTTTTATAGTGTGACAGTGGTGTTGATATTAATGTGACAATAGTGTTAATATTAATGTAACAATGGTGTTGATATTAATGTGGCAGTAGTTTTATAGTGTGACAGTGGTGTTGATATTAATGTGACAATAGTGTTAATATTAATGTAACAATGGTATTGATATTAATATGGCAGTAGTGTTAATATTAATGTGACAATGGTGATGATATTCATGTGGCAATAGTGTTAATATTAATGTGACAATGGTGTTGATATTAATGTGACAGTAGTGTTAATATTAACGTGACAGTGGTGTTGACAATACTGTGACAATGGTATTGATATTAATGTGGCAGTAGTGTTAATATTAATGTGACAATGGTGTTGCTATTAATTTGACAGTAGCTTAATATTAATGTGACCGTAGTGTTAATATTAATGGGACAATGGTGTTGATATTAATGTGACAATAGTGTTAATATTAATGTGACAGTGGTGTTGATATCAATGTGACAGTAGTGTTAATATTAATGTGACAATGGTGCTGATATTAATGTAACAGTAGTGTTTATATTATTGTGTCAGTAGTGTTAATATTAATGTGACAATGGTGTTGATATTAATGTGACAGTAGTGTTAATATTGATGTGACAGTGGGAATGATATTAATGTGACAGTAGTGTTAATATTAATGTGACAGTGGTGTTGATATTAATGTGACAGTGGTGTTGATATTAATGTGACAGTATTGTTTATATTAAAGCGACAATGGGGTTGATATTAATGTGCCATTACTGATTAGTGTTGATACTGATGTCACAGTAGTGTTGGTATTAATTAATATTAATAAAACTATGAGTTCCTAATGTTAATATTAGTCTGACAGTAATGTCAATGTTACCATTGTGACAGTGTAATATATTACTTGCAAAAAAAACCCCAAAGACTGAATGAAATGTGTTGACTTGATATGCATACAGGGTACAAAATATAGCATTTAATTAATATGCATACTGCATACGGTTACTAGATTTGTCTATAATTATAAACGCAGAGGAAGTTTGAAAAATAAAAATTTACAAATCGTTAGTTTTTGTGAGATATATTATGGGATTATACCCATGGAGATTGCTATCTCATCAACCCTAACGCGTTAAACCCCAATCAAACAGATACACAAACTCTTGCTGTTCTATTGCAACATTCGCCTGTCATGACTGTAAACATTATAATCATGTAAGTATCATCAACTTATGTTTGACCCTGGGGTTCATCGTTGTCGTTATATAACGCAATCAGTAAAACACATGTGTGGGTAATTTCTAGATTATAAAAATGGACAGGACTTCAGCTTCCCTGTGTCAGTGCTTTCCGTAGAGGAAGATTTGAAGCCTTTGCCTCGATACAAATCGTGGCAGTTCAGCAGTGAGCCTCTGTAGCTCGGGTGGTCAAATCGGTGGCAATGTACGTTAGTGAGTGTCCAGTAGTTCAAATCAAAGTGGATATGAAGCAAAATTTTCATTTCTGTGCATGTTAAAAACATAAAGCGTTTTTTTTTTCGCTGGTGTGTGGCGTCGTTGGACCAGACGGAATAATTAATCCCTTGAAGACTTTCCGTGTAATGTAAAACACAAGCAAATATCTATTTAGTGCCCCGAAATGGAACGATTATTCCTAAATATCGCAGATCACATAACGTGATTTACAGGCCAGGGGTTTAGTCTGTCATGGATTGACTGTTTACAAATGTGTCTTTGGACAACAGCGAAAACATTAAATTGTCTACACGATTCTCCGTTTGGATCGGAACATAAACATTTTGTTCAAGATTGCTACGAAACCTGCTTTCCTTTTGTAACATCACTGTGGCACGGAAAGGCCATTTTCATTTCCATCTAGTTGAACTATACAATGTGGTTAGCGTGTGCGCTTACTAATGCTACTTCGATGTGCCGTTCACGGGATCGAGTCCGTCTGTCGACCATCAGGTATATGAGTAGATCCGGCAATCTCGGGGTGTTTTTACGAGATTTTCTCCCTGTTTCCACCGTAATTAAGCAAGGAATAATGTGAAGCGGACAATCCGTCGTCATATAAGTGAAATACCCATGAGTACGGCGTTAAAACCCACTCAAACAAACAAATCGAAGCTGTACTGGATTTATTAAATTAACATTTTTGCGCTTTTTTTTTACGAGAGACTGAGACATCCATCTTTATCCGACCAGATGACAACAGCTAAATATGTATCGCTCTTTGTTTCCTTCACATATTTCCTATCATTCAGGAAGGAGACATTCAGAACATTCGCCTACAGATTAGAAAATAATAATCTAATCGATTATCTCTTATACAACGTCTAATTGCATTCTAAGTTTCTTTTTCTCCGGCTATGCTACATCCTGGTTCACTTTTGTAATTCTCTTTTTACCAATTTAATTGCAACAAAGATAATAACATCCAACATGACATAGATTATAACGTTATTCTTATACTTTACATGTTCATGCAGCAGGGATAAAATAAATCCTTCTGACTTTACTCCCATTAGATAGCGTTGTGTCCACGTTGTTTTGTACAATGACTTGCTATGGTGTATAAATAAATTAGAAAAACATTAAAAAAATATTAAACGTTGTTAAGTTGTCAAGTAAGGTATCTGTCTGTGGGGTCAAATGTGGTTAAACGAAAATGTTGTCATCTGTTCTGTTCATGTTGCCGATTGTCCGTTCCTTTTGTCATCTGTTCTGTTCATGTTGCCGATTGCTGGTTCCTTTTGTCATCTGTTCTGTTCATGTTGCCGATTGCCCGTTCCTTTTGTCATCTGTTCTGTTCATGTTGCCGATTGCTCGTTCCTTTTGTCATCTGTTCTGCTCATGTTGCTGATTGCTCGTTCCTTTTGTCATCTGTTCTGTTCATGTTGCCGATTGCTCGTTCCGTTTGTCATCTGCCCTGTTCATGTTGCCGATTGCTCGTTCCTTTTGTCATCTGTTCTGTTCATGTTGCCGATTGCACGTTCCTTTTGTCATCTGTTCTGTTCATGTTGCCGATTGCTCGTTCCCTTTGTGCTAACATGTACAATCCAGGTCACTGGGACAACTTAACGAATGTGTTCCTTTCTAAACTCATTGTTTCTTAAAAGGAACGTTCATCTAACGCTTTGGTTTGACTGTTTAGTGGAGGATTCCATCATGCATTTCCTGTTCTATTGCTCCAAGCATCATGTAGAAAGAATTAAATTTTGTTCTGATCCAAATTCTGCAGATGTTGCAAATCCATCTATGGACACTGTCTTCAAGCCGGTAAGAAATTCAAACAAGATATTCCAGGAAGTTACATGTTGTGTAGCTCGTTAAATGTAATCTACTACAACTGTGTTTGCAATTTGTCTTGTCTTGAATGTGACTAACTAGTCAGCTTGTTACGTCTCTAAACATACTGTGATGTCTTTTATTTTCAATTTATTAATACAGACTTTGATTTTGAAGTGATTGGCAGGTTAAACAATAAGATATAAGTATATATTCTATGAAGTAAACTCAACTCAATTCATTCGTTAGAATGGGGTTGCCATTTAAATTTAAATATGTATGTACGTTTTGGTTTGACGATCAGATATAGTGCCTTAAGAACCTGCGTAAATACTAAATAATAAAATGCTATCTTCTCTTATAAACCTTTAAGAGAATATGTCAAGCCTAAGAGACCGACACATCGTATCGAATTATTGATTATTAAATTTCTTTGATTTTATAAAGGGTAGCCTGTTCAATGCTGCCACTGTTCTCCCACACGTTCCTGTTAATCACGTTATTTATTAATGCAAGTAATGTATATGACAGTGTACTTATATCTATGATAAATTTTCTCCACAGCTTTATCTGATCAAATTTATTAGGTAAGTGTCACAGGGTTAATATCTATACACAATCACAAATACATCATCAAGATGGACAGCTTCAAAGGGATAAACAAAATTCATTTTTTTTTTAAATAAAAGTTTAGGTAAAATATTGTGGATGGCTCCAGATAGAGTGTCGTGAATTATTGAATACATTAACATACTTGTTTTATACAGGGAGATAAACTGATAATTTCAGATAGTCATTAAACTTAACAGATAATTTCAAAAACATAAAAACATTGCAGGTATGTATAAAATAAAGATACAATCTTACGCAATCTCGTCACGGTATACCAGATGTACATTATGCCCCATTGGAGTAGCGGTTTCAATATAAAATGAATACGAGGTGTATGTAGCATGTACATGAATCGTAGCGCGATCGATAGCAATCATAAATGTTTTGTTTAACTATCGGAGCAGTTGAAAAGGTGTTCCGTGCGTCATCGCTAATGCTATTTAGTTATTTTGTTACAGTTCGCTTGTCAGAGGTTAAAAGTGTTCGACTGATGAACGATGTTTTCTATTATTTAGACATATGATCAGTTATAACCTAGGGCCTCGTGTGCGTATGATTCATATTTACAGTTACACGATGTAATTCATGTAAACATCAAGCCCAATTCGCTGTGCTCTTAAAATAGACTATAATTTGCATATGCAGGTATGGCTGAACTCCATTCCTTTGTTCAGTTGCAAGCAAAAAATCATAGAACAGCCTTCCCAAGAATGAACCAAACACATCTTAATAAAATAACAGGTTAGACACGAATGAGAGTCGGACACAAACTTGTCTTATCGCATTTTTATATGTCATCCCGAAATGTAACAAAAATGAATTTAGCTTGTCCTCTTTAGCAAAGAAATCAATTTGTGCAGTTGCTTAGGTACACGCGTGCACTTTTTAGATTATAGAACACTGTGTCCTTGAATGAACCATTTCGGTTCAATTCAAACAGTCAATGGTCGCCTTGCGCAAGATTGAATTAATGACATCATGACAGAAACCTTCTGGGAAAATTAAGATGTATACATGCTAAATAAATAACTTGAAATTAAGACTAAGGTCAGAAATAGCTTTATGGGTTTCATTCCACAACTTGGTGTTTCGTTGTATAATGGCGCAATGTTGTTTGTAGTTCTTGCATGCATTATTCATAGCCCTTTTGATATTATTTTCAGATTAGGTTTGTTTTAGAGAGTACATCTACATATACTGCATTAATTGTGTTTTTGACTAACAAATCCTTAACAAATACAATTCTTAATTTCCGCTGATAAATTACTTATAACGCGGGGGATCGCCTAGCTCTTTGTTGCACTCATGATATGGTGATAGACCGACTCTGGCGTATACATTTTATCATTAATTTATTTGTCAGATATCGTGTTTGTGAACATCGGCAGGCCTATATTGAACATGTACATGATCCATCACGAAAATTAAATAATTTATAAACAAAAGCCGTTAAATTTTTCACTGCCCTTTCTGCTCTGTGAAGCATACACTTTTCGAGGGGTATGGTTTTGTCAGCAGCACAGATGCCATGATCGACAGAAGCTAAGCTTACATGGTCACGTTGAGTTTATTCACAAGTAGGCCTACATTACGTTCGAAACGCAACACAGGTCGTAGCTAGAGTCTTGCTAAAGACAAATCTGGAAGTTGTCTGAAACGCGTGAGTCACATTACAGTCTCTTCACAAATGTGCCTCTGACCAAACACGGACTGACCTGGTAGCCTCACACTTAAACTTTCATAGATTATACTGTGATGAAAGCTCACATTTTTAAAAAAAAAAGTTTTAATGTCAACAACCTATTTAAATACAGATAAAAGCAGCCATACACATGCACACGTTCAATATGCAATTGTGACGCTACTAAATATTATTCTGTATATCTTACAATCATCCGGATGTTCCAGGTTATATATTCTTGAAATAAAACCCAAACGTTTGGAGTAGTAATTTATACATCATATTGTTTGGTATTAAAAAAGGACCAAACTCCTGTTAATGTTTTGTCCACATCACTATTGAAATCAAACAAACGTGTTACGATAATAAATAGGTTGGTGGTCTGGTTATATTGGTTTTAAACCGTCTAATAATCATCCGCAATCCACAATGTTTCGTGAAATAAACAAAATAATAATGACATCCACATAAATGTTTAATACTGTTGCTGTGGTAATTATTACAGAACATGGAAACTGCTCTTTATATTTCCACACATAATTTACCATTGGGATAATGTGAGGAAGTGTATGTGTTCACCTATACACTGCATTCAAAAGAAGAACCGGTTTCAGAGAATGCTAATAATCCGGTCCATCGAACTGAGCGGAAGTCTTCAATGGATCATCAGGTAACAGAATTGAAGGAATCAACCCTATAATATACAGTGTAACTAAAAGAATGTTTGTGAATAACAGGTTGTAGTTATAAACATAGTTAAGGCAATCTGATGTGCAGGAAAGTGTGTATGGGTGTATTTTCGTGTTTGTTCCCTTCACTTTATCTTCTCTTTATCTTCTCTTTCTATTTATCAGTATATATTCAACACATCTTTCTCGGTATACACAATAAGAGCTATTTATAACCACGAAGTTCCCGTCCAATTGTACCTAAGTACCTTTCTGGCGGAGGTCAAGACACTTCCACTACTAATGAAGTTTTTTGGCGCGTGCTATTCCCACATGGGTATGGTCCGTGTACCTGGAATAAGACCACACTGCCCGTCATGTCCCTGAATCCGCTGGGTGTTGGACAGTCTTGTGAAATCGCTTTTCGTGTAGCCAACGAGGTTAACACGAGTATTTTGCTTTTAAGAAAGACTACTCGTTTAGACTTTAATAAAATAAACTAAATATACGATGTGTCACAATATACATATACAACCATCATGTCTTCTAAAGAGCCCTCAAAGAACCATTATTTATAAGGATAAACAATGGTTCTTTGAGGGTTCGGTAGAAGACATGGTGGTTCTTTATGGAACCATAATGACAAAAACGACTCTTTGATATAGAAAAGTTGTTGCGAGGGTTCCATACAGAACCATGACTGAAGAACCTTAAAGAGTATCAGTAGAGCCATATTTTTCTGAATGTGTAGAAAGAACAAGTTAATTAACTTTTGAAACCTAAATGTACTCTTTCCCAAAAGTCGACAATACCCTATGTTTTTCTTTCGCTATGGTATCCTGTGAGTAGAACGTCAGGTCTGGCTACCATGTTCTAAGATAAAATGGTATGATGAATTACCATCGCTGACCAACCACCAAACAGAGATGCCTCATTTACATTCCCTCAGCGTGTACGAAATAATGTTAACCTTGTTAAAATATTGTTTGTGAGTTCTGCTTAGTCAATGAATCATCTAGCTCAGAAATTCAGTTTCAAACTTAATGAAAGCACGACATATCAGTTAATCGGGTTTTTTTGACGTTAGGAAATTGAAATCCGTAGAAGCTGTTTTTGTCAACTTCTTCTAATTGAATGAATTTTCAGAAGTGCATGACTGGTCCGTAGAGTCAGAGCCCTATCAGACGTACAAATAAAATAATAATGGTGTTCACTGAAGCGTGAAGATTGTGTTTACGATAATTCAGTGTTCCAGTCAGTTTAATGTATTAATAATATTAATCAGTTGATGGGAGGTGTGATATTTAACTAATTATAGTCCTGTATTCTCAGGACAATCAGACCTTTAAATACCGTATATCTCCTAAAAGTTTTGGTCAAGCTTGATCAAAATTAAATCAAAAACACCGGATTAAAGATTGCCGCTGATCTCCTTGGTAGGTTCCAAAACCAATTTTTGATAATGCATGGGAGTCAGTACAGGTGCGACTCGTCTCATCTGTTGATGTGTAGTCACAAAGTGCCAGTAAGGGATAACGTTCATATTTCTGCAGTTCGCGACCTTAGAATTACAGGGTTCAAACTAACATTTTGGTCGAAAATGAGTTTGA
Source organism: Mopalia vespertina (assembly GCA_030265115.1). Lineage (NCBI taxonomy): Eukaryota > Metazoa > Mollusca > Polyplacophora > Chitonida > Mopaliidae > Mopalia > Mopalia vespertina. The sequence continues at coordinate 22,844 of JAQQZZ010094115.1, read as the reverse complement.
TAGTGGATAATATTGGGATAACAAAGGTCTATCTACTAACAGGAGAGTATTATGTAAAATTCGTCGGTCGTATGTCCACAACAGAGTTACAATGGTTCCAATTCACTAGTGGGCACCTTCTTCAAAATAACAGGGTTCTATCTGCAACTTTGCATCAATGAGGCTTAGGCTTAGCTAGGAAGGAAGTTTTTAGAGGATCAATAATATTCAATAATAAGGATGTGCACAAGTAGCAATTGAACTTTGCGAGCAATTTTCTCAAAACAACCAAAATGTTAGTTAGAACGCTGTAATTCTAAGGTCGCGAGTTGTATTTCACATGGACCAAATTATTTTCTGTTTCCTTTGGCTCCAATATTTTCAGCTTTGTAAAACAAGTAAATTTTGTGTTTGTTTCAAAAAAAAATCCGGCGAATTTCGGAAAATATTGATGTTTATGTATACCACCATGAACAGCACATCCCCTCTCCCTCCCAAATCGTTACACAGCATGTTCTTTTCGATCACATAGCCCCGAATCGGAAAACTATTAATAAATACTGAATTACAATTATGAAAATTTGGTGATGAATGGAATTATCCGAAATCTATAGGTGCAGGAGGACTTTCTGGTCCTGTGCTTCCCGGAGGTCCCATGCAGGTAAATTTTGCAAAGGCTGGTATTAGACTAGGAAAGTCCTCATACAGCTAGATTCTTCAACTGATCTAACTGTGAGAGGTGAAGTGCCGGGACAGTGGCTCTGAGAACTAGTCCGTTTGGTTCATTTCAAAACAGAATAACTAATTCCTACAAAGTCAAATTTAAGTCTCATGCTGCATTTGGGGTATCTATTTTATGACTTACTTGGAATGTTTAGTTGCAGCATGGTAGTTTGTTTCCTTGCAAGATTAAGGCGTGTTAAATGAACAAAGTACACAGTCAATGCCAATAAATGATTTGAACAAATAAAACAGTGGGTATAAGAAGTGTTTTTATTTAAAATAAAGTCTTTCAGCTACGATAAATTGCACAACAAGAGACATCACCATTTTCATAAAACTCCGACAAATAATTCAATCTTGACACAAAGTGACACTTGTCCAAGAAGTCCCTTACATAACATCTCCCGCATCTATAGCCTACGAGGATATGCTGCATGTATTTTGATTGTATATAGACAGTGCATCTGTAACTATATTCAATCAATCCTTTGGTCACAGCCATAGAAAGTTTGGTGATTTTCTTTGAAAGAAATAAGCTGAAGCAGAGAAATTGAACCAATGTGACAGTGTCATGCAGTCGTTCATCAATCCACTGGTTGAATTTAACAAAATCCACCCACTGACTACTGTCTTCCAACATTACTTATTGTTTTCACAATAGTTTGCTAATACACTGGCCAGAACAGTTGAAATGAAAATGAAAATATAAATAATGATAGAGCTGTGTACATCCATTTGAATTGAGACAGAGAAAATAATAAAATGCGTTTATACTGTGGAGTCAGATTTGGAACATCCCTGAAGTAATACTCATCTAAAAGTATACTCGTCTAAGGCGTGCGCTGGAAATCCTGTGGGCCCTCCGAAATACATTTGAATAATTCGAACTGAAACGAGAAATAAGACATAGTCACTGTTAACAAAAAACCAAGATATATATAAAGCAAGACAGATAGAGAGACAGAGAAGGTGGTGAGGTTAAGAGGGATGGGGGGGGGGGAGGTAGGTGGGAGAGACAACTCCAAAAACCACAACCCCATAAAAACTGCGATCGCGAAAAGACAATGATCCATGCTTTCAACGAATATGCCTGTATAACAGTGATGTAGGCCTACTAGAGTCCCATAGCATGCACTGCTATGATTTCAAACACTCCAACATAGCCCCTTGCGTAATAGAGGGTCGAGGTTACCATAAACTAGGCGTACAATTTCCTGCCATAGTCATTTTAGGTATGTACTGATTATAAAAGTAATGCTTATTTCTGAGTGATTAAAATAAAGCTGAAAGAACTCCTTATACATAATGTGAAGGCCTCGGCTCAAACGTTAAGTCACCGCTGTTGGGTGAACATTCACATCTGGAGTAAAATTATACAGAACAATATGAAATGTCATTTAATATATGTACTGATTATAAAAGTAATGCTTATTTCCGAGTGATTAAAATAAAGCTGAAAGAACTCCTTATACATAATGTGAAGGCCTCGGCTCAAACGTTAAGTCCCCGCTGTTGGGTGAACATTCACATCTGGAGTAAAATTATACAGAACAATAGGAAATGTCAATAACTGACCTCATAAACGTCTCCTTGAAAGGAAGGTAAATCGTTACTGAATCCGATGTTTATTCCATTACAGAAACCAGTCTGCGCCAACAACACTGTCAACAAATAACCAGAAGATTAAGGTAGATAAACAACACGTTCTCAATTTGCATTTACTTACCATTGGAGCAACATTTATTTTCCACCAGAATAAATCACTTAACATTTAATGATTGTGTGTGGGTGGCTATTTACTTTGGCTTTTGTTTGATTGTTTGACTGGGGTTCAATGCCGTACTTAACGTAATTCCACTCAGATGACCGCGGGCCAGACCAATGGGTGAAGGCAACCACTCTCTACTTATAATGTTGGAGAAAACACTGTCATATAAATTAAATATCTTTAATGAGACCAAACAGAATAAACAAGGACAAGTTTCACACAGATTATATTCAAACATTGCTCGTTTTGAATTTGAAAATGAAAAGAAGAAAAAAAAGGAAGAAAACCCCCCCAAAACCCAACAACAAAGACACTTATGCGGGGCTTCGAACCAGTGTGTAATAACCACACGATTATCATAAGGGCATACAAACAAATACATTTCTCAAAAGATTTAAATTGAGGTAACTTGGTGTATCCCTTAGGTCTGTACCTCCAGCAGCGGCACTGCTTATTCGACCATTGTCGTCAACGATCAACTCCTGTCCGTTATACTGCAAGATCACTTCCTTTCGGCCCTGTCAACAGTTTAAAGGAACAACAAAACTAGTGTCAAAAAGTGAAAGTGAAAAAATAACTAAATGTCTAATCCATTGTCAAACAAAATACAAATTTCAATGATATTGCTGTATACTTTATTTTTTCTTTAGGCTGCATCAATGCGGTTTGTAAAGGGGTACAACACCAAAAACATATTCATAATCGAATTATACACCCGAATAAGCTGTTAATTACACTGTTTTACATTTTTTGAGGGTTCGATAATTTGCACCGAAAGACCCTTAAATGTGGGTGTTGTAACTAAAATGTCTTGTGAGTTTTTATGCCTTCCATTTTTATCTATATATCTAGAAGTTAAGATTGGCCCACTTTACTCGAAATTAAAACAAATGTGAAACATACCAACTGTACAAACATACGGCATACAGTTAAATCCAAAGGGTGCATAACATTTTAATATGGATTTATTTTCATCGTATCACTTAAACAAAATTTAACATATTAAGTGCAGTATGCCTTTTACTTACAGCAAAAATATTTGCGTGAATGTTAATTGAACGAGGAATCTTAGTAGAAGCAATTGTTGGTAACTTTTTGATAAGGTTTGTTTCTTTTGTTTGATTGGGGTTTAACGCTGTACTTAAGGTTATTTCACCCACACGACGGTGTGCCACACGGACGCTACTGGCAACAAACAATGACAAGACAGGACAATGACAGGACGAAGTACAAATACATCACAAATAGATCGGTTCCATGTTGCCCATTAGCCCTGCGAGCACCAGGGCAACAAGAAGCTCCTTTCGACTATGACGGTTTTGTTTTTGTTTCTTTTCTTCCTCGTTAATGTCCTTTAACGCATTATCAATATGACAGTAACTGGGATTTTAATGTATAGCTTAAAACAATATCAGGCTGGTTATATTTCAACAGATGGGATGGGCCATCTGGTTGGACCAATGACTCTCAGATTCAACTCACCACAGAGAAGTCGCTGCTGACCGTGACATCTTGGTTTGGGACAGTCCTGACGAAACCTCTTGCCTGGTTATTGTCATCAATAATCGAGACCGTCCTTAGCGTGTTGTCGCACTCAGCATCCGAGACAACGGCAGAGTTCTGGACATTTCCAATTGATGAGTAGACTACACGTAGAGTCAACTCGGGCTCCTTAAACGAGTTAGCGTTGGCAACTCGAATCCCAGAGGTACCGTTAAATCGTCCAGCGTAAACACCGGAGCCCGCAGATACCTCGAACGTCTCCAGGCCAAACGTTGTAAGAGTGTAACGGTTTCTGGACACATCTCTTACCTGACCATTTGGTCCAAACTCGAGACGGACCTCCGGGTGGTCACGACACTCTGTAAAAGTCAAATCACTATTAAATATGTTTTTGTAATTAATTTGACACACATTTAGAGAAAGTTTTAAAACATAGTCAGAACAGAATTGATACAATCGGTTGTATTCAGATTTTCCGTAGGTTGCACACTTACAGGAATTGTCCTCAAATCATTAAACTGTACATAAAATAAATGAAAACAACAAAGAATATTTGATCTTTTATTTTGTTGAACTGAATACAATAAAGACAAGCGTCTTCGTGTTAAGATGCGTTCAGTCAAACGTAATGTAAACCACATTCCTATATAACTTGTCATTCCACTTGTTTCACTCGTATATAACATAATTACTTCTCTATCATGTAAACACGCAGATGATGACAATAACTACATAACACATTGTGTAATGAACTTTTTATTTTGTAATGCCCAATAAACATAATTAACAACACCAAAACATAAACGGAGATATATACAGAGTCAAACAGACAAACATCAGTCATATTCAGGAACGTTCATTTGACATGCGAGGGTCTGTACAACTCAGTATAGACCTAATTAAAAAGCCCTCTCTGTTTTATTATTTACAATAATCAATTTAACATAAACAATAACAGCAGCGATTACAGACTTAATGGAGACAGTCGGACAAAAGAACACATTTGAACTGGTGAAACTGAAGGCAGACAATGGAATAGTCTTCTGTGATTGGTTACAGTCAATATTATTTTTGCGGAAAAGCATCCAGTGAGTGGATAAGGTCTATACCGCTCTTTATGACATATTGCGTCCGTTGTCACATTTTGTTGTAGGGTCTGTCACAATTTAAGCCAATGGGTGATCAGGGAATATCATGTACTCATCAAGTTATATAATAAAGCTTGTAGTTGGGTTTTATTTGGATGGCACATGACACCAACTGTTGTTGTCGTCAAGGTTAGTTATAATATTACATTAATTTACAAGCAGACTGGCTTATGGGATTCAGATGCTTGGTTTAATATAACTAGGCGAAGAAGCTTAATAGAGTTAGATGGCAAGGCTGCCCCCTTTCCATGAGGGTATCCATATAATCCAGTTATCCCAAATTCAGAGTTATTTACACTGAACGAAGAACATGGCTTTCTTCCAGGCTAATGTTTAAGTGACGTCTTGCATTTAAGTGTAACTATTTAAGTAAAGTCTAAATTCTGAAATTCTGCAATAATGTTTCGAAAGGAGTGTGTCTGTATTTAAGGAAGAGTTATTTCTTCGGAGTCGTATAATTGTTTTGAAATTTTAGCGTAAGGTTTATGATCAACTTTCTTTTTAATTTAGTGAAATTGTTTAAATGTTATTTTGTTCATGAAAATCCATCACGTTACTACAGCAAGGTGTAAAAGCTGCACACGTCTTTTGTCTCTGCCTTTTACGAGTTTACCAATTTCTCTCGTGGTTAATGACATTGCTAAATCATTATTACCTCTGACTGGTTGTGGACCCTCCGCATGGACGCATCCACACATCGCATCACTGTATCTGGTACCAATAGGACAAGGCATACTCATGCTGAAAGCACCATCGTTAGCCATGAAACGCTCACCATTGCCATTTATATCCGGGGATAAATAACAATCTGAAAATAAACGCAAATCGTGATTAACATAGGTCATTTTTGACAGGGAAAACAATCCTTCTAAATCCACAGACAAGTTGTATGGCTGTCAGAAAACAACCTTTCTTAACCCACAGAAAATCTGTATCGTTGATTGAAAGCAATCCCTCAAAATCCACAGAAAATAATATGTATCGTTGACTGAAAACTACCCTTCTAAATCCACAGACAATCTGGATCATGGACTGAAAACTACCCTTCTAAATCCACAGACAATCTGGATCGTTACTGAAAACTACCCTTCTAAATCCACAGACAATCTGAATCATTGACTGAAAACTAACCTTCTAAATCCACATAAAATCTGGATCATTGACTGAAATCTAACTTTCTAAATCCACAGAAATTCTTGATATTGACTGAACCCATTCCTTCTAAACCAAAGAAACTGGACCATTGACTGAACTCAATCCTTCTAAATCCACAGAAAATCTGTATCGTTTGCTGAGAACTGCCTTCTAAATGCACATAAATTCTGGATCATTGACTGAACGCAATCCTTCTAAATACACAAAAAATCTGTATAGTTTACTGAAACTACTCTTCTAAATCTACAGAAAAATCTGGACCATTGACTCAAAACTAACCTCCTAAATCCCCAGAAAATCTGGATCATTGAGTGAAAGATATCCTTCTGAATCCCTATATAATCTGTATCGTTGACTACAAAGCACAGAAAACGAAAGAATTAGCTGACTGACTATGTAGACCTACAACTTACCTCCGGATGTGGTCTGCAAAGGGTTACATGAATCTGTGCATGTAGGGTCAAACACACATTCCCCGTTAATCAGACCAGTACCATCTGGGCAACATTCCACAAAGGAAGTGATTCCACCGAAACACGTGATCCGAGCACGGCAGTTGTCATATCCACCTATTGTAGCATCACCACGGCCAGAGCACGGATCTGCAACAAATAAAACGACGACACATTGATAATTTGAGATAATACATACAAAGCAATTTAAATGTTACATATCCGGAAGAGCGGCGGCTCCAGCACCAGACACGAGGGTGGGCCGTTGAGGGGAGGATACAAGGTGACAAGCTAAATGTATTTAATCGTATAATTTATATCATTAACACAGCTTAAGTTTCCATTCATGTTCGACGTTCTAACTGGAGGGTCATAGTTGGGGGACTAGAAGGATGCTCAACAAAATGTACAGGGAGGATTGGGTAGTGACATTAATTCAACTCCTAATTTCAACATTTTCGAATTCTGGAGACCCATCTGTCATACATGTAGCTGTGAGACTGCAAAGGACGACCAGCCAGTTGTCTACAATTGTATCGATTGAACTTGAAAGCTTTGACGTTTCTTTTTCAACAATACAAACTGGCGCCAAAGAGGTGGTATACATGTCAAATGTGTAGGTATCTTTTGAAAAGTAAACGTTTAGCCTTTGTATTACCATTATGTTTCTTGTTGTTTTTGTTATAGATTGAATTCCGCGTTTACTTACCAAACGGGCAGGCAGCACGGGTTGGGTCATTTTGAGTGATTCGCCTCTGATCCCAGTAAGACCCTACAGCAACAGGACGCCTGAACTCCCTCCACGTGTTGTCCTCTTGAAGGATACACTGATAGTAATGGAAGCAATCCTCCGCCTGGGCGTACCCCACTCCGTGCACGATGATACAGTTATCACAGGGCTGCAGGATACGAGTGGCACGGGGTATGAAGGTCGTGGAGGGGGTAGTTGTGGTGGGGGTAGTTGTGGTGGTGGTGGTTGTAGTGGTGGAGGTTGTAGATGTAGTCGTTGTTAGGTCAACTGAAATAATGACCCAAAGGCTGCTTGTAAAGGTTATCGTGAGTCAAGGGAGCAAGGTATACTGTTAGAGTCGAGAATAAATGCCGTGAATTGAATGTGTTCAACACATTTAACTGATTTTGTATATTAACGAGCTCTAATAGTTGGACGAAATCAAAAACTTCGAAGATCTAGTAGGATTTTCACCGCAAACAAGGGTAATTACTTTATGTTTGTTTTAGCTGAGGTATAGGAGAAAAGTGGTTGACTTTAATGTGTTGTCGCATTGTCTTTCAATTGCCGATCATATTTATACAGCAACGAAACGTAAAACACACGTATAAGTGTTTATAATAAGTATTAGTAAATTGTAATCAACTATAGGGTGCAACACGATTTAATGCCAGGCTAAATCATTATTTATTTTAAGAACAAATTTGGAAGCATTTACATTTATTTAAATTGCTCCGAAAAATGATAAATAATGGAACCCGGATGTCTTATTATCTAAGCCAATGTTTGTTAATATGCATACTGTTCATTACTATGTTACACGCCAATGCAATACCCAGCGTTAAACTGACGGCCACATTGGGCTTCACTTCTTTTTACTTTAGAGTTTCGCTGAAGATCCCTCTACGTTTCACTGCAGTTTACACTGCATGTCATTAAAGTTAACATTGAGATGGACTTTAATAAACACCAACTTCTTTCCGTTTTTGTAGTTTTACAAGAATTTTCGTTAGAGGGAACTCTGCGTTTCATTTTAAAATTGCACGGGATTTTACTAAAGTTCCCAGATTTCTCTTTTAGTTTAAACGATGTTGAACATAAGTTTACTTTCAATGTGAGATTGAGTTTCACTTAAATGTTACTCTACGATTCATAAAATAGTGAAGCTTGACTAAAGTTTGCACTGGTTTTGACTAACCATTTGAACAAAAGTTTACACTGGTTACCGCTCAGGTTTTACTGACCACCTTTGGAAGCAACCAAATACGAGAAAATAAGAGTACAAAACAAAACCAAAACAAAACTATTTAAAAGAATATTTTAGAAAGACTACCAAAAGTGCTCTCATTACATTAAAGTGAAATAACGTAAGACTCACAAAATCGTTTTGTCGTGAAAATGCTAGGCCAATACTCACTTGGGCACATGGAGTTATAAGATTCTGGGAAGAATCTGTTTGAGTCCTCCTCAAAGAAAGCGAAGGATCGTAGGTCACTGATGGCGAATGGGCTGCTGGCGTAACCTGTAACGACTGTTTTATCAACAAATCTATTACCAATTGTTACCACTGATACGTATAGAGATTCCTTGGCTAAGGTAATGTTTCCCGTGGACCAGTTCTCCGTACGAAGATCATTAGCCACGGCAAAAAGCACCAGTAGTTTCGTACGACCGGATCTTGATCCTTCAGCGGCATTGAGGGCGCATTTAACGCCTTGGTGAACGGAGGCAAACCCTCCAATCGGGAGGAAACCAGTATCCAGGCTGTCACCAATCGCCTGCTTTATGATGAAGGGATCCTGACTAGCATCGTCATCTAATGCAACCAATTGTTGATATGTTGTACCATAGATGCAGATGGCCATTCTAGATTGGTCAGGCCGTGTCCCGATATCGTGGATATCGACAAGTTGTTGTAAAGACCTCTTAGTGGCTCCTAATATATCCTCTCGAAAAATGTTCGTGTCTGAGGTATCTACAGTTAATATAACGTCAGCAGGATATGTGCATTCTGTAAACAACAAAAAATATGCGGTTATTTAATACATTCTGGTGGAGTAATTGAACATTACGCAGGGAATTTAGACACAGGTTCAGTACCTGGTTAAAGAGCATAGGATTCACCTGGACTTTGGGACGATTACATGATATCGGCCTAATCGTGTTACCACGTGAGGAATTCACACGAGCGGTTGTTTGCTTGGCCTTATGCTGTTCGACCGATTTGGGTTGACAGAACATGCCACCCAGGCTATGGTTGTTTCCCTTATTTAATTTTTCTTCTTCTCATTTCATTGTATTGACCAGGAATAATACAATAATAATAATACAAATCATAAAAATAGCATTCATATCTTAAAAGTACACATCAATTGTTTATAATACATTAGATAATATAAAGGGACAATTTATTACCTGGCGGGAAAACAAACCCCAAGGGGCTTATATTATCCCATTAGTTTCATCTAAGTATGAACTCTTTAGCGGATGAATATTGGTATAATGAATTTGATCGATTTTAACAGACATGAAGACATCAGAACACTGTATTAATAGAAGACAAACACGATTAACTAAGAAAATATAGCATAGCTATAAAATAATAGTGCTTAAAATAGTTGAAATGAAATATTTTAAAAATATTTGAACAGACAGATGCTCAACAAGATAGTGATTGCAATAAGAATGTCTTAAGTTTAGATTTGAAAAGAGAAAAAGCTGTAAAATTCTTTAGTTCAGAGGGCAGTTTATTCCATTCTATTGGACATTTGATTTTATATATGTGATAAGTTGTGTCTGTGCGATGAAACGATCTGTGGAGATTAAAGGGTTGCTGTACGAGTTGGGTATTGGTGAACATCAGATTGTTTTGTAAAGAACGTTTGGAAAAAGGAAGGCAGAAGATGTGGCTGATAAAAAATTTATAAGCTAGTTGGTTGTGTTGAAAACTGTTAATTTGAGACAGCGGAAAAAGTTGAGATTCGATGAATAATGGTGTTGTGTGCTCAAGTTTTTTAGATAGAGTAATTGTTCGTATTGAGTGGAACAAGATGGGTGTCGAAAGTATCTGATCAAACGATATTGCAGTAAGTAGGATAGGGATAGATTAGTGCAAAATACAAAATGTGTACAGTTTTTATTTTTAGGAAATACTTAACATGGTACAAAATACCCAAATTTCTAGAGATTTTTTTGCAGACTTCATTAATATGTGTTGACCATGTGAGTTTGTTATTAATGGTAACACCAAGAAATTTAAAGGTATTTGTTGGTTCAATTTATGAAAAAAGATTCATTTTGTTTCGATATTGACCTTCGAAGGGGCTTTACATGTAAGTATTTTGTTTTCTCAAAATTAAGTGAAAGTCTATTACAGGTTAACCAGTTGTAAATTTTATCAATTTCAAGATTCATTATTTGGTATAGTTCGACAGGGCACTCGTGAGATATAACTACACTCGTGTCATCTGCAAATACTAAAACATCAAGTTTGGTGCAATTGGGAATATCGTTTATGTAAATGAGGAATAGTATCGAGCCCTGTGGGACACCAATATTTAAATTATTTGTATCCGATTTAGTGCCATTGTAAGATAGAAAATGCTTACGACTGGACAAGTAACTATTGAACCACGTGTTGACAATATCTGTAAAGCCATAGTTAGCTAAGAGGATACCATGGTCGACAGTATCAAATGCCTTGGCAAAATCGAGAAATAATTAGATACTATGCTTATTATTTTCTTTGGATAAAGTGAGTTTATCGTAAAGAGATATTAGAGCGTGTACAGCTGATTGGTTTGATCGGAAACCATATTGATTGTGATTAATTACTTGATGTGTTTCTAGGTACGTGTAACCTTGATGGCAGCTAATCTTTCAAACAGTTTGCTTAGACAAGGCAAGACAGAAATCGGTCTATAATTATTAAAATAAACGGGGAAAACAAGTTAAAGTTATGAAGCGTCTTTCTCATTCCAACACTCCGGCGGTAACACAGACACCACTAGACAAACGAGCATCCAACCAAATATTATAAAGTGTAAGGTAAGGCGAATTGAAATGCTTACGGTCTTTAAGTTGAGCCCATACCAGTGGCATCCCGAAGATGATGAATAACAACATTGATTCTCTCATGGCGGTTCTTGAGGGATTCTTTATCTGTAATAAAAACAACAGAAACGTTGTGATATAGAATATATAAAATATAGAAATTGTAGCTCAATGCTAATCACTTTGATCCGCTCAATATGAATGACACAATAAGAAAGATTATCTCGTTGCCATCGTATACATAAAGAAAACCTCTAAATAAATTTTTTCCTCTCGCAAAACAACCCATGAAAGTAAAGGGCGGGAATATATGTTTCACCCGATATTTTAATGTGAGCTATTGGGAAATAAATCTAAATATGGAATAGCTTGTTACGACACCGACCCCCGTGAAGGCATGGACAGTGCTCCCTCTGTATATTGTAAACCTGTATTCAGTCCCACGCTGAATAATCAGTATAAACTATTTTACCTTTACGTCGATATGTTACGCTTAACTGGACGAATGTCTTGGACAGCTTTTTGAGATTTTCATGAAAACTCCAATAAAGTTAAAAAAACAAAACAAAAAAGAACAAACAAACAAACTGAAGGTCTTCTCTATGACATAAGCAATATGTGTTAAAATATTTACATTCTAGTTGACCCGAGTGACTTGTTTGACTTACCAGATGTATCTCTTGAACAGAGCTGACCCTAAACGAACAGGCCACTACTAAAGTGTATGTACGTATGGCGCTTCCTGTGTGAAGACCTGTCATTAACGGAATTGAGTTTTTCAAAATATTTGCTAAACAAAGAGGTTTTTATTTTGGATACTTAAAGATAGGAATCAGTGTTGGTTTGATTTATGTCAGTGGTCAGTCGGTCCAATCATTCCGGAGTGTAAGGCTCTAGTGATCACATCAAGAGAAGGGTTTCTGTCAGATGTCCGTGGTTATTAATTACCTTAAACGTGACAACTTTCCGCAAAAGAAACGTAATTTTTATAAAGACGTTTAAAGGTCAGTTATCATAGACTAATATCTACTAATTAAATGTTAACTTATGCATATATTGTAATTTAGCTAATTTACATGCACTTAATAAAGATGTTCCTTAACTTGAGTTAATACGGTATTATACATGTAGTACATTGCCTGTGACCTACAGCTTACATACCATACCAACTACTTATATGGTACCTGAGGGATGGGGGCTTAGGGAGAAGCTTCATGTTGCCCTGGTGCCATCAGAGCTAATGGGCAACACGAAACCTATCTGGTTTTTTTTTATGTATTTGTATATGGTCCTGTAATTGTCCTGTATTTTACCTGTTCTTATCCTTGTTTGTTGCAAGTGGCGTCGAGGGTTTTTTCTCACCCATTCACCGCAATGTTCACAAATACGGTTGATCCCGTATACTAAACGCCTTGTATAAAAACATTGTCACGCTGCAGTATTATTTTCTCTCCTTTCTAACTAAATTCATTTCGGTGAATTAGATGAAGTAAAATCCTAATAGCCAAAATAATAAAGCATCAGAGCCCAGGGTCATATTGCAGTCTTTTTGGTCAAGATTCTTTTTTTAAATAAAAATAATTATTAGTGGTTGTAATTTGCAATCAGGGATGTACGAAACAACAAACAATAACTACAAAAGAAAAGACACTTATGGCAAGTCCCGACTAGTAACCATTAATTATCATGTAGCTTTTCATCCAGGTTCCTTACAACTTTAATCGTCTGTCCAGGAAAAATGGCGCCATTTCAAATAGCTGTAATTTGCGCTGAACCGACTGCATCGTTTATGGTAATGTACCTTATATTACTGAACAGAGCGGAGAAAACTTTGTTTGTATTTTTTCGAGAAGAAATTCTCAAACAACTCTTCAAGCTAAGGTCTAAGCTGCAATAAAATGTATATGTACAGAAAGAGCATTACTTTTTCCGTTCATTCGTGCAATCTCATTTTCTAGTCGAACTATACCTAGTGTACAATGACATATTGAACATTGTCTAATGTTAAAATTACAGTAAAAATCTTCCCGACCGCCATGTCTTTGCGCTTCAAACAGTAAACTAAATAGCTCTACCAATATGGACGAGGCAAAAGCTCTTTCTCGGGACACCGCCCTATTTTCACACTATGTCAAAAGACCTGGTCAATATCACCGGTTATAGTACCAACTTTATTTTATACATGGGATATCTCACTTAATACCAAAGCGTAAGTCACATTACGTCTTGCGCATGTGTGGCCCCGCTCAGAATGGCGACTATCTGTGGCTGTTGGGAGGCATCTATTTATCCTCCTTACTACCATGTATCTTTTTATTGATCCTTGGGTGAAAGGCAGTTAATGCCTATGCCATAATAAAAAGGCATATGTCTGAACACACCAGGAATTGTGGATGTGTTTATGGATGTTCATTCTTTCACAATTTTGGGTCGGAACACACCAGGAATTGTGGGTGTGTTTATGGATGTTCATTCTTTCACAATTTTGGGTCTGAACACACCAGGAATTGTGCGTGTGTTTATGGATGTTTATTCTTTCACAATAATGCTGGTCAATGAGCTGTTGTTGGGATTTAATCATGTTGATCTAACATCGGATAAATAAATAAGTAATAAAATAAAAAAATATCTGAATGGTTTAATATCTCTAGACGATACGTTGTAACTTATAGCAACTGTTGAAAATATCTTCAACTACGACTAGCTCAGAGTGCATAGCCATATGTTAATATTTAGCTATCAAGTCTTTCTATCGTTCTACGCAAGGAAAACGTATCCGTAGAATTTACACTTGAAATATTGTTTTACAGATCAACATAACGTTCACGGACTTCTACATTCACCACCAAATTTCCACAGAATCCTAATCCAACATGACCGTTTTGCTCACAAAAATTTTGCACCGAGCCGATTCTTCGAACGACATGTCTTTAATCACGTGCACTCACTTTTGGGGAAATAAACATAAAATACATAACAGAAATGCCCCATGCGCACTCTTCACCAGCAGTTGAAATATAAATATAGTCGCCTGTCTCATTAAGTATATAATGTATTGATTCAGTCTATTTAGGGCAGAGCAACTGACTTACCTGCACATTCGCCAGTACCATGTGATCGAGTGTTACCCCAGGCACATTCACAACGCCTGTTCTTATCTGTACCACCTACACATTGGTAATGAGCTGGGCACTCGTTCTGAGGTCGACACTTCTCTGTTAAAATAAAAATAAAATAAAACATGTCAACCACAAGCAGAACGTTTAAGGTTTACTGTAAGTTTTTAAACTGAGTTAATTTCCTGAACCGATACTGAGACGACTACATCATAATGCTAGGCATGATGTTGATGATGATGACCAGGAAGACGCCGGATGATGTTGATCGCTGCTGTTGCTGATGATGGTGATGATGATGATAATAGTGATGATGATGATGATGTTGATGATGACTATGATGGTGATGATGTTGTTGATGATAATGATAATGATAATGATGATAATGGTGATGATGATGATGATGATAATGGTGGTGATGATGATGATGACGATATTGATAATGGTGGTGATGATGATAATGACGATATTGATGACGATGATGATGATGATAATAATGATAATGATTATGTAATCATGGTAATGATGATAATGATGATGATGATAATGATAATGATTATGTAATCATGGTAATGATGATAATGATGATGATGATGATAATGGTGGTGATGATGATGATGATGATGATAATGGTGGTGATGATGATGATGATGATGATGATGATAATGATGATAATGGTGGTGATGATCATGATGATGATGATGATAATGGTGGTGATGATGATGATGATGATGATAATGATGATAATGGTGGTGATGATCATGATGATGATGATGATGATAATGGTGATGATGATGATGATAATGATGATGATAATGATGATGATGATGATGATGATGATAATGATGATGATGACGATGATGATAATGATGATAATGAAGATGACGATGATGATAATGATGGTGATGATGATAATGATGATGATGTTGATGATGATGATGATGATGATGATGATGATGAAATGAGGATGGTGATATTTATAATCCCACCTTCCTGTATATTTATAAATCATTTCATACATTTGGCAAGGTCTACTGAAACATTCATGTAGAACTTACTTCACCAAATATTTAAAATGAAATGAAATTATGAATACCTGTTATAACACATGTATGAGCAAAGTAAATCTTAACTGTAAATACTTACGTTTGCAGATTTCAAGGGAATATCCTACTATTGTTCGTCTGAAATAATTATCCGTACAGCTACACTTCGTACGATTACTGGGACACGTGTATGTCGTGCCAAATCTACACACCTTCGGATATTCATTTCCACAAAATGTCGCGGGCATTTCCTCTGAAACTATGAAAGTGGGACATCATCAGGAATAATAAACAAAATAATTTGTAAATGGTACATGCAATATAATGGACTTGAGATTATCGTGTATTGTGTATTTGTCAATGACTAAAATGATAGTTATTCTTATAGATGCCGTTTGCTGTTTTGACAATGGTGACCCACATTGATATGTTTTGAACAGTTTTGTTATTCCCAATATGTGTTTGTTGGGGTGATTCTTGACGACAACAACACACTTTCAGAACAAAGGTGCCATAGAAAGCAAAATAATCGCTTTCAAATTATGGAAACGACTTACAAAAAAGTACACCGGTTAGCTCGTTGTATTTTATTCAAAAAAACATTATGTCAGGTTTCGTTCGTTATATTGTTCTTCACACAACTGTGCGTGACAAGAGCGCTATCGTTATATCCACAATAAGAACCCTGTAAAGTGGTGTACCTTGTCACAGAGGTTGTGAATGAACTTGTTATATTTTTTAATTTAGATCTTGGCAATATCCTACGGCAAATGGTGTTCAGTGGCGTCACATACCTAGTGTTGGAGGGAAGTTAAGTGATTGGTTGTGCAGACAAAGCCGTCCACACTGTTTGGACGGGAGTTTGTCTGGTTTCCTTTGATCCATTAGCATTTTGCAGATCTTGATTAGGTGTAACCTATTAGGTGTAACGTGTAACTTACTGTCACATGCCTGTAGTCTGTAGCCATTATACTGGTGAATTATAGGAGTGGACGATTTGTTCAGACATCTACAGTAATGGCCGTCTGATGTACACCGATCCATTGTCCCGAATCCACAATTATTTTCACCACATGTCACTGCATCTGTTTGACCTAGACCAGACCACAGATGAAGCATGATATAGTTTCTTTGTTTGTTTGATTGGGGTTTAGTATTTAAGGTTATTTCACTCACATGACGGCGTGCCAGCCAAATGGATGAAGGAAACCACCAATGGCAACATACAAAAACATCACAGTACAAATAAAGGACGCTCACAGGACAATACAAAGACATCACAAACATATCGGATTCCTGTTCCTCTTTAGCTCAGAAAGCACCGGGACAACAGGAACCTCCCTCCAACCACAAAACCAGACCAGGAACATGTATTTTGTTCACTTTGATAATATGATTTTAATCATCCACTTAAAAATACAAGAAACATTTTTGGGGTATCAGATTATGTAACAAGTCCACTATATTTTAATCAAAAATTGTAATTCTCACTTACCAAAACTTCCAAGGCATAATAACAACGCAGGAGAATAGATGAGAAACTTTGTCGACAACATAAGCTTTGGCACTGTACCCATAGTTTTCTAAATTCTGTAGGTGGCTTAACCCTCTTCATGAGTTAAAGAACATTTACAGATTAAAGTTTTCTGTGTGCAAAAACCCCGCCTTCATGGCTGACAATATGCCCATTGCCTGCCTCATTCCGATCGTATGACAACGGCTTCTCGGTATATTCTGAGCTTAACGGTATATAGTAGGTCCGGGTTCGTTTGAGCTGTTGTAATGTGTCTCTAAATGAGCTGCATTCGCGGTTTACTGTTATAATATAAAGAGGAAGGCCAACTCATTTCCTTCACACAATAGATGTAGATAATACAAACTTATGATCGGTAACGTCAACTGACATACGCCAGTCATGTTAATGGGCAAAACTGCCTACAAAACAACCATGTCAACGGTCAGTGTCTCCCAGTGATCTTATATTGCGTCGTCCAATTTGTTTTTTTCCGTGGCCTATTAACAAACTTTAACCGAAATTGTCAGTTTTTACACACACAAGCACACATAGATTTAAATATCACGTCCGACTTAATTTGATCTAAACTTTTAGATACACGCTTGGAAACGATCTCTGGAATGAGATTGAAACGTTGTGACCAATAAACCAAGAAGTTGTTGCCCATATGAAATTTTTACTTGTGATATGTTGTCCAACTTCTAAATACCTGTTTCGTGTTATAGTAATTGCATTCGGATAATTTCTGATAATAAGTTATTTTTGTGTGAAAATAATCGTTTTCTTGAACAGAAACAATTTTTCTTGTCAAATGTTTTCAAAATATTTACACATTTTTTTATTACTTTGAGCAAAATTTGTACTTCTTGGAGTAAAATGTATAAGTTTTGATTTTTTTCCGCTTTGGTGTGCCGTTGTGTGATCAAAACACTGAATAATAACATCTATACAACACATGGTGGAGTGGTTTGTAGCGTGTATGATTCTGGTCCTTTAATCTCCCTCAACTCTGGGGTCGCGGGCTGGAGACACCAGACAAGCCATCGGAACAATCGTATTTTCGCGAGAATTTCCATAGTGGACGAGACTAAGACAACTTTTCAACGCTATGCCAGGCCATCGTACAACAAATTATTCCATTTATGGTGAACTTTGTGTTTATCCTCTGTATATATATTTTTTTTCTGTAGAGTGGTCTAGGTGGCCTGCATTTACTGCTGGCGTGTTGGTGCCTAACTCTAACGTCGTGGGTTCGATTCCCAGACGGGTTTCAACCTGCAAAATTTTCTGAACTGGATTCGGTTCAAACTAAGAAAGTGTATCCTAAAATAACGAAAATACTGTTAAGGAATATGTCTCTTAAAGAGAATGAGTATTATATATATAGCTAAACACGCAAAGGTTATGATAGTTAAAACTCTGATTACAAATCAATCCATTTCCACGGAGCCGTAAAAGGGGCTTGAAAAAAAAGTTCCTACAATTAAGTCGTTCAAACGACTTAATAACTCGTTATAATGACTTAATCCACCAATCAAAATGTATCAGTTTTCCGCCATTGTTTTTCTCAAACTTTGATAGATATATATAAAGATTAATTGACATTGAGCCCAGGACAGTGGCCAGGGCCTGACAGACGTACTATGGCTAACAATAAAATAGACCGGCTTGTTCAAACGACTTAATAACTCGTTATAATGACTTAGTAAGTCGTTATTATGACTTAATCCACCAATCAAAATGTATCAGTTTTCCGCCATTGTGTTTCTCAAACTTTGATAGATATATATAAAGACTATTGACCCAGGACCTGACAGACATACTAAGGCTAACAATAAAATAGACCAACTCGTCTCAGCACCACACCAAGTTTGATTCTTAAAATGGCGGAAAACGGATTACGACGTAGTATGTCGTTTTCCGACTTATAAGCACTAGCCCAATCAGAAAATGTTAAGTGTTTTGATAATGTTGGAAAGTTAATCTGCCTCCAGTGCTAAGTAAAGACGACATTGCTTCACTCTAACAAACTGCCCTTTGTCAGACGGCGCGCTAGATGCAGAGTTCTGTATCTCTGATCGTCAAACATATCATGTAGCCGTAGAGATACAGAGTTTGAACACTCATAATCGTGTAATTTTAAAATTTTACACTTACCGACTTTTATGTGTTCCATTAACTACTGTCCAGTTTCGTTTTGTATTCTGAACGCTGTCATACATTTTTTATTACAATTGCGTCCTTCAATCGTGCAGGATCCGCGTTTTAAAAAATGGAACATCACGTTCCAACTTTTGGTTGTCAAGCCGCCATATACCTAGGCTGGCCCCGTCTCCCACAATGCATCCTGCTACAGGAGATGCCGCTCTAGGGCAATTACAAGATAAGAAGCCTTCAAACTCAGTACTTGCTACATTAAGGCTTAACCACATTACTACTACATCGGTTGTTTCTTCTTTACATTTGTTTTCAAGTTGGATAGTATTTTATAACAGTAAAAATGCACACCTGTCATAAACTTCTTAATGTATTGTTGTTGTAATTTATAATGATTTAGAGAAACATGAATTCACCACTGTGAAGTTGTTGTGACATTAAAATAACCCATATATACAATACAGGCAACTTGATGCAAGTGACATTTTCTTTCTATACATTAAACATATACAGTTTCAGCCTTGAGGAACACGGCACAACTCTGAGAAACTGTTGTATTTTATATTGATTTAGAGGTACCACTTTGAAGTTGTTGAGATATACAAATAACGCTTATGTCCTGTTTCGAAGAAATCCGATTATAAATAGTGAAGGAGTAAATGTTGAAAACGACAAGCCACCGGATGTATATTCAACATTGTCATTTTATTACTCAAATTTTAACACGAACAATGTACATAAATAAAGTTCATGTTGACACCGCTTATCTCATATATGCTGTAAGTTGTTTAACAGCGATTAGAACCTATTTCCTCATTAACCGACAACACCATAGTGCTCGACCGGAATAGAGTCTCCGTGCCAGGAAGAGCTAATTGATTCTGTGAATTAAAAACGTCCCTAGATTCTATTAGGTGCTGGGTTTAACATTGAAATTTGTAATTGACTTTACTTTTCCTCTTTCATAAAAGTAAAATCTATAAAAACCTATTTCCTCTTTAAACGACAACATCCTAGAGCTCGCCCGGAACGGAGTGTCCGAACAAGGAAGAACTAATTGATTCAGCGAGATTAGAAAGGCTCTAGATTCTACTAGGAGCTGGGTTTGACATTGGAATTTGTAATTGACTTTACTTTACTCTTTCACCTTCGACCTCCGTCTTTAAAATGAAACAAATAACGTCTATGTCTATTCGGTTACAAGTGCGACATGGTATAGTGTCTTTCAAAATATATAAAGAAAATAATCAGTTTTGTTTGCAAATCGTTGGTATTTTCCTACAATTTCTTACCGTTTATTCAACGTAGTGTGTCGCTAACTTCCTGGTTCATTGTTACACTGTGTACGTGTTTTATGTCACAATAGCTCTTTGCTACATACACTACATATCCTGACAAAATAACCACTTCAAGAGGTTTAAGGGCCTATAATCAGATCGTTTCTGGTACATTATATACTATTGTCTAATCCAAGAAACTTGTGCAATGGATTACATCTAGCTTGTCTTGCTTTTTGTTTTGGAAATGATAATGTAAAGCAAGGCTAACTTTTAATAAATGATTTGTATGTTGTTTCTGGAAGATCTTGAAAAGAATGTGCTGTATTTTGGGGCATTTCTGTCAGGTTTCAGACAAACAAGCCTTAATTCTTATGTTCTACAAAATTCAAACATTGCCAAAACGAAGCAGCACAAAATAACTTGCATAGGCCTACAACTGTTGAAAGACAGAATGGTAAAGAAATACAAATATTTGGAAAACGTTGAAAATTCTACCTTATTTGAAAGTGTTATGTTAAGACTGAAAATGTAAAGCAAGACTAACTTTCAATATACGGTTAGAAAGTTTCCTCTGAAAGTTCCTGAAAAGAACTGAATGTACTGTATTTTGGTATCCCCATGCAGGGGACTTTTAATCGAAACTAAATTAATTTGTTGCTTAATATGCTGCGTAAATAATCACTCAAAACATTTAGCAGCAGCTTCCATTTTTTTAATTGTTTTTTACACATTAATTGAGATTATTTCAATGGAAGACATAGCATAAGAAAAAGTGCAGTACGACACAATGCGAAATTATACAGTGCTAGAGTCCACAGCAGATCCTCATTGTTTCGCAATAGCTCTGGAGCCGGTTGTTGGAAACGATATTAAATTTATTCCGCCATTAGTTGACGTCACGTCATGCTGATTATTTGTTTATTTGTTTGTTTTTGTGATTGGCGTTTAACGTCGTACTCATTGATATTTCACTTATATGACTTATGTTGCCTTATTACGGTGGAAATCCGGGAGGAAACTTAGTAAAAACCACCCCCACAATTGCCGAAGCCACATTGTGTGACTCACTTATATACCTGATGGTCGACAGACGGATTCGATCCCGTGAACGGTACATCCAAGTAGGATTAGTAAGTGCACGTGCTAGCCACTAAGCCACGACCACAGGCCCACACCATGTTGAAGGTCTATAGCTCTAATTCACTATTTATTATTAAATCTGGTGTTAGCGAGTAATAGCCTTTTGAGGAATTGGCCCCTGGGATCCCTAGGGAACGGAAGCCGCCTTTATCAACCCACAGCAGCAGGATGTGCGCTCATCCGGATTTGGTTATGTTTTTTCCTGCTGCAAAAGCTAGCAGACATTTCATCAGTTTATGAAAACAACCTACTTTAGCAAACAAAATGTGTCATTTATTATAGACAACATTTATTGAATGCTAAAGCAGACATGCATGCCATTCACATTGTAAAGAAAACAAAGCAAACATACTGTTATGATTTGAATTATTCAAATTTAATATATCTACATCAACAAAACATCATGTCCGACCTGTATTGAGAATGTTTTTATGAAGTAAAATAATGACTGGTCAGCTGTCAGTTATTCAGCAAAATTTATAAAGCTACAGAGTTCCGACACGGGTTCAAGTGCTATTTTTGTCACTGGCAACCAACAATGACACACAAAAGTCACGAGACGCAATACAAATACATCACAAAGATCGGGATCTTCAAGGTTGTGCCGAAGTTCTGAACAAACAAACAAATAAACAAACAAAGAAACAGATCGGCCTCTCGTTGTGCATATATTCTGAACAAACAAACAAATACAAACAGATCGGGTTCTCGTTGTGCATATATTCTCAACAAACAAACAAATACAAACAGATCGGCGTTATTTTGCGCCTTTACACTGAGAGCCCCAGGCAGGGTAACATAAAGCGGCCTATAGGCCCTACAGCCTCCCACAATACTATCTATACAAGGATGCCAAGCTCCATTTTAAGAGGGTTGGTGGCTAGACTATGGAAGCCGGATACGGCCACTCGTGCTTTTGTAGTTTTCCCCCTTTAAAACCAATGGCAAAAGGGCAAAACCACGAAACTACGAAGCGAAACTGTGAAAGTACAAAAGTCGAGACCACGAAACTGCGAGGCAAAACTACGAAAATGCACCGCGAAATCGCGAAAGTACAGGGCAAAACTGCGAAACTACT
>JAQQZZ010094114.1:0-51217 GCA_030265115.1 Mopalia vespertina | reverse complement strand
ATTGATTATCGGATGACAAAATTTGTCAAAATCAGTAGCAAAATGCAAATTTAGACAAAGACTGCAAACAATTTGGGTCTATAAATTGAAGATTAACATGTATGTATGTGTGGCAAGCGTTTGAGGTCTTTTTATTTTAAATATGCTTGGAATGTTTCTATTGTTTTACAGAAAATCTTTACAGATCGAGCATTATTTTTTTGTTCATGCTTGGTTTGTTAAATGAAAGAATGAAATAAAAGTAGCTTATTAAAGTTGTCAATGAATTTGTGAAAGAAAAAAATGAATTACACATTCAAGTTATGCATGAACTGCACATTCTTTTCTTGTTTTATTGTGCAAGATGACATTTAAAGCAGGAACTGTTAACCTGTGAGAAAATGACCATATATGGAGACTATCCCTGCTGCCAGGGTGACAGGTTGCCATGGTGACACTCTGTGACATTGGGTGTAGCCCCATGACCTTTGACACATTGACTGTCTGATGTCGGATGTATGTTTTTCATTGTTGAGGACTGTAATTCTCACTCATGAATGGGATGACGTCCGCATAGAGTAAATTCTGTTTTTTTTACGAGAGTAAATTCCTTGTGGTTTTTTTCTTTACTACATGTAGGTTTGGTTTATATATGACTAAGTATAAACATCCATACTATCAAATGGATAACACCTGGAAAGTTGTAGAACTTTCTTATGCTCAGTCACTTAAATTCTCAAATAGTTTTTCACACCTTTTTATTTCAAGGTCAATAATGTCTTTCACATCGATACACTTGAATAAATGAAAGTACATGTATTGAGTTATGAATTTCTTTGAATTAAGTTATTACAGAAACACAAGAGTGATAAACAAGAATAAGTTTAAAAAACTGTAATTCTGCTGAATATTGGCATGTTATTGTGAATAATTCTTCCAGTGAGTTACAGAGGAGTGTTTAGCTCAATTTGGTTCTGGAAAACTACTGGGCTCCCAAAATAGTATACATAATAAGAGTGTATATATTACTGTTTTCATAAAATGTGTATCATAATCAAGCAAAAATGGAGAAAAGAACCCAGATTTTGTCAGATGAATTTGAGATAAGAACATGTAAGAATTTTTCTAGATACCCCCTGGAATACTGAAAGGTTTTATGTTTTTTAATTTGTGAATAAACATAAACGTTTGACTTTAAGTCTTAATTATTGTGTAAACACCAATTAAACAGACAATCATGTTAATAATACAGATCTACAAATATTCTCTTTACTATCTAAAAACGAAACATTCTATCAACGATAAGTTAACTGGAAGTGGTATACATATTAGAAGCTACAATGTAAGGATTGATTGCTGTTAAATTGGTTTTGGAAAATTTGCGCTTAAATACTGAAAATTTATCCTAGGAAAGCACTTTTCATAATTTGAAATGAACAGGGCTGTGCTTAAACAAACAACTTATACATTATTGCTGATCCTATGTACTATAAGTTGATCTTCTCTTAGTTTGTCTTTTTAAAAATCTTTATTCATAATATGTATAATAAATTCCATTACGCCCGCGTATGAGAGATTGAAAGTTTGTTCTAGAGTAGATTTGAATTGTTAATGAAAGGTATATCACATAGGTTGAATGTTATCCCTTTGAAGTTGACATATCGATAAGTATTTATGTAGGTACATAGGTAGAGATTTGACATCAACCCTGAAATCTGAGCAGTTTGCTTTTCACGTTACGCCTCTCCAGTGACCATCCTCACTATTTATGACGCAAGCATAAAATGGCAAATAACACCTAAGGATTTTGTACTTCACCTTCTCTTGTATAAATAGGTCTAAGGCCATCCTCAATTCTATGCCCACTTCCAGTTGTCTACCTAGTACCTAGGTATAAGTTGAATAAAGTTACTCTGCCCTGATACCTGTAAATTTATACCCCGCAAAATCCTGAAAGTAGGCCATTTTTTTCTTATTTTGTGTGAAGTTGGTTGAAATGTTTGAGCCTGTTTAAATGTTAACAATGTTAAATAATTTTTTTTTAAAAAAACTGCAGGCAGCAAGCCATGGAAATTGAAAGAAACTTACCCATGAATAGACTTTGCACATTATTTCTTTTTTTAATAGCTAAAGAAAATGTATAGTTGGGGATTTTCTATGTTCATTTTCAGAGGCTGGTAAATTTTTCCAGTATAAATGGATATGATGGCAGAAAATCCAATAGTAAACTCCAGGGGTTAATTATAAAACACTTTGTTTTTTAAAACAGAAGCCAGTCTTACATATAATTGTCTTAGCTTATTTTGAATGAGATTATACCGACATATATAAAGGCAGTCCTAATTGTGAACTGTAACCATGGCTAAGCTATAATGGCAGCAATGTAAATTATGTGGAACATGAAATTCATGAATCTAATTTCATATTTGATTACATGATTAAAAATAAAAAAAACAGGTATACATACATGTAACAAATTTATATTATGAGTCATTACACAGTGATCTCAAATATTTTGATAAATTTTAATAACGCATCAAGAATTCTCGATGTAGTTCATATTGCACTATGTAATTCAATGGCACCCTCACAAATACGGTCCAACTCATACCTTCATTTTGTTCACATTCCTTCAATCTTGCACTGCAGTGGCTGTTGGAAAGAGCTTCAGTTTAATGAATTTTCTCATAATTTTTAGAGAAGAGGAGTTAGAGAGAATGTCAGTACAGTAATTGTCTGACAAATCATGTCCTGGATGATTTTGAACCCAGAAATTGTCACTGCTATGTTCATTGTTCTACTCTATATCACACATTGTCACTTGGTAATCAGCACTAATAGACCATAATAGTCTGCCAATAATAACATGTCATAATGTCCCCAAAAAATGTTATCCAGCAAAGCACACGATTTGAACAGTATTAAGTATTTATAATTTCCCGGAGAAATTTAGTGTTTATTAAAGTCTAATGCACTACAATTTTAAATAGAGAAGTTCAAACCAATTGGATGAACTTGTCTGTAGTTGTGTTCTAAATAATTTAGGAAGTTTAAATCTGAAAACATGCAAGTTATCATAAATGCTAAGTTTATAGAGAAGTTAACACTTGTAATGTTATATTCCCATGGGTCTGCATGGGTTCTGGAGAGATCAGAGATGACAGGTAGACACTGTTAGGAAAGATAGCAGGTAGAGAATAATAAGAACATTGATATAGCTTAATTTATTACAAACCTGATTATGCAGAATTGAATATTTTTCAATCTTTTTCTTTTGAAATGGAAAATTTTCTCCTTGAAATTGGTATATATTGAATATTTTATGGCCGAATTGTATATTTGATTAAATTTATGGACAGCTTAGCAGCCTGTAGACCTTCTTTTAACCTGTGATTACAGGTAGAGATACAGGGATATTACCTGCAGTAAATTACCTGTCTGTTCCCAGTTTAGACATCTCAGCTACCCTGGATCTAGAACCCCCTTTGACCTTTGAAGGACTCGCTGGGCTCAGGGTATTTTGGGAATTCTTCAAACACTTTAAGCGGCTGACTTTCTCTTTAGCATTTAGGAACACATACAGTCTTTGAGAGAAGTCAAAATCCGTTTAAAGCAAAACTTTTCAGTTTTAATGTTGAGGCTTTAAGTTTAATGATGATTTTATTTTTGTTTTGCTGTGTTTTGTGGGGGTTGTTTTGCCTTGAAAAAGCAAACAATTATTAGTAGGATGAAATGGCACCTTCATAACAACTGCTGCAAGCAAAGGGATTCATTATTACCATACATGTACATAAGACTGTGTCGTGTAATTTGCAAACTTCAGTTCATCAACTTGAATAGTTTCTAAAATAAAGCCCTCTGGCTAAGGGTAGTTTGTTTGAAGAGTAGCAATACTGTCTTTACTAATAGCATTGGAGGAAAATTAACTTTCCAACGTTATGGAAACGCTTCACATCTTGGTTGTGCTAGTGTCAATTATTGTTGGGGTCATTTAAGTGAAATACCATTGAGCACGGCGTAAAACACCAATGAATCAATCTAAAAACAAAGGTACCACCTTGTTGTGAGTAAAATAGTCCATATTGTACTAGTATTGCATCTAATTAAGATGCCCTAATTTGTGATAGAAGTATATTTGTTATAAACATAACATATACAGTATACATGTAGGATCAGAATATAAATCAGACGCACATAAGACTTTAAATAGCTACTTTTTTTGTTTATTTTTCCTTGAACTGGTTCAGAACTGAATCGATTAGCCAAACCTCAATCGTGTCGCCTTGTACAATCAACAAAATTTGGCTAAACCGTCTTTCGCCGAAAGCAAGTAATTGAAAAGAGAAGCTAACTTTGCAAAGAGGCATATCTGTTAATAGCATTTAGTGATAAAATATTAAATGAAATGTAAGTTCAACACAGTCTTTATCAGATTAAGTTTCCTGATGTTTATTATTGAAGAAGTGTGGTGGCTCCGCTGGAGAGAGCTTCAAGCCCAGTTTCCAGCACAGAAGTTTATAAATTAGTGTGGGGGTTAAAGTATCGTTTATGTCACACTTTATCTTCTTGATTATTGCCCTCTCCTGGCTCTTAACTCACGACTGACTGACTATAAACACAGATTCCTCTAACTATCATGTTTAAACCTACATGCTTCAAATATTACAAGCATTTGAGTTGAGAGATTTTTAATAACTCTTGGAATGTTTGGTTAATGTCAGATCATTTTAATAAGATATCACAATATTACTGAATTGGACAGATCTGTGACACATTTTGAAGTGTTCTATCTTGAAAATCCTACATGTATACAGTATTTATTAGTAGTAGAGGAATTATTGGCCAGCATTTAAATACATTAACTTGATAAACAGTTACTACATGTATGTATATAAGATGTCCATGTTGATTTTATTAAACTTCATGATTTTTATTTTTAATTTTTTTTTGAAACATTAGATTCATGTGCAATACATATGTAGGAGGTTTATGCTTGGGTTTCACAGCAGATATTTAAAACAAAATTGTTCACCAAATACCTACAAGTATATCAATAACACATCAACAAAAAAATAATCACTTTCAGGATCATGTTAAACTAAAATAAAAAGATATTTAAATTATGCATTAACACAGAATTGTTTGCATTATGAATCAAATGAAAGAGTTACACTCTCCCAATTTTGTTATTTTTCCATATTTTCAAAATATTTTACCCTTTTGTTACTTTCAGACAGTACAGATATTGTGGACAAGAAATTGAAGCTGATTTTGGGGTTAATATGGACGCTCATTTTACATTATTCCATTTCTATGCCTATGTGGGAAGGGGAAGAACCCACTCCATCAGAGGGAGGCCCCACACCCAAACAACGATTGCTCAATTGGATACAGAGCAAGATTCCAGACTTGCCAATCAAGAACTTCACCACAGACTGGAACGATGGCCGGGCAATTGGTGCTTTGGTTGATGCCGTGGGACCTGGTAAGAGATTCAGCGCCAGGCCATGGCTTAGTGGTTAGCGTGTCAGCCTACTAATCCTACTGATCCTACTTCAATGTACCACTCACAGGTTTGAGTCCGGTGTATGAGTGAGTCACACTGTGGGGCAGCGAAAATCTGTCTTCATATAAGTGAAACACCCTTGAGTATAAGGTTAAAACCCAATTAAATAACAACCAATCAAAGAGAATCATGGGTGGACCGTATGAATCTGCTGTTGCCTGTTTCTGTCTGGGCAAATTTTTGGAAGTCTCTTGCACTAGAAATTTTCATGTATTGTCTTGTTGCTGTATGAGCCAAGTTTTGCATAGCTATATATGTGATGCTGAGTGAAAAGTGAAATAACTGTATGTCCATAAGTTTACAAATTGTTACATTAAGCTGTAGCAAGAGGGAGCTTCCTGTTGCCCTGGTGCTCTCAGAGCTAACTCTGTTTGTGATGTATTTGTATTACTTATTGTGATTGTCTTGTTTTGTCTTTGTTAACAACGGTGGTTTCTTACACCCATTGGGCTGGCTCATCACCGTTTGAGTGAAATAACCTTAAGCCATAAGTATGGTGTTAAACCCCACTCAGACAAACAAGCATTAAGTTGTAGGCTTCCTTTTGGTCTGACTGAATGGCAGAAACCTGCTTGTACTTGTGGTTCCGAACAAATTTCAAGCTCTTCACACCAAATATTTAGATAGTTTTTTTTAAATAACTGTTACAGTTTTCTCACTGAATTACAAAAATCTTACGTTTGACACTGGGCATGGTTGAAGATTTTGTAATGAGATTGGTAATTACTTAAAAACGTATCATCTCACAACCTTATAGCCTCAGTTGTTCTTCTATGGTTAACAATTGTAACAGCATTAGCACAAAAACTTAAACAAACTTAAGTATGGCAGTTTGCACTTTATAATTTTGTGTGAATTTTTATTTCAGGTCTGTGTCCTGACTGGGAAGACTGGGATCCTAAAAAAAAACATGAAAACGCCAAGGAGGCTATGGATGCTGCCGAGAAATGGTTAGATGTGCCACAGGTAAGGCAATTATTCAAGACCATATCAGTAGAAGCTAACTCGTATAAACCACAAGGCCAGCTTAATCCATTTAGTTTCTTTTTCAAATTTTCATATAAACTAAGAGAAATTGGCATTTGAATGTGAAATATGTGCATAGCATAAATAATAATTTTGAAAAAAGAGTGCCACATGCCTAAAAATGATTATGTGATAAAAAAAATGATAATAAAAAAAAAATTAAGTAAATAAATGATACACACTAACTTCATCGAATTATTCAGTGAGAATTCCAGTTATAATGAAATAACTTGCCTTGCAACTATTGTTTTAAAATGTCAAAACAGAAGGTCAAATCTGAAACCTCAAATACAAGCTACCTAGAACTGAGCTCGATCACGAGTCCTATAAATAAAAATCCTGCACGTTTCTAGGCTGAGGCAACTTGGAAATCTGTTGTGTTGTTTTGTGCAGTTTATTTGCTCTCTGTCTTTAAAACTGCATACTGTTTTGTGGTCTGAGTCTTCTATCTTGTCTTTGTTATTACCAGTGTTGTCAGGGGTAGCTTCATTAACACATTGGGCTTGCACACCTACATGTTTAACCCAATCTCATGCAGATAATCAATACTCTACACAAGTGTAAGTTTTTTGGTGTGTTTAAAAAAATAAGGTTAGCCTGGTTTAGACAAACAACGCCATTAAATGGTTATTTGTGAATGTCTATAGCAGCATAAAGATAATTTCATATCAAAACAACTACACAGATATTACCATGTAGAGTAGCTACCTTTGTTAGCTTCAACACGAGACATACATGTTCCAACGTGTGGCCAACTACCCTAATGTCTTGGTTGGGAGGGAGCTTCCTGTTGCCCTAGTGCTCTCACTGACTCAGAGCTAAGGGGCAACAGGAAGCTGATCTGTGCGCGATGTCATCGTATTTCGCCCTGTGATTGTCTTGTCTATGTTTATTGCCAGTGGTGTCCAGGGTGGTTTTCTTCACCCATTGGGCTGGCACGCGGTCATATGAGTGAAATAACCTTAAGTACAGTGTTAAACCCCAATCAATCAAACAAACAAAGAAACAAACCCTTAGGTATGCTGCATTATCCGCAAGAAATAACACAGGACAGAAAAAGAAAATCTGAAGGACATCAAATAGGGCATATTTTTAGGGTAACTAGGTCTAAATTTATGTCACCTCTTTTGGCATTCGCTTGCATTGTTGTGTTGTAAGCTTTCTATCACATTTTGGTGTAGGTACAGACTTAGCATACAGAAGCGAAAAAACCCAGGGGGGAAAACAGTATACAGTTCTGTGTGGTATAAGGCAAACTCAGTTTAAATTTGTACTCTGGTGGATTTAGCGTTGGATACCCTTAGCAACGATCTATTTCTGTAGGTTTTGTTAATACTCTCTGCACAGAACACACACAGGTAGATGTAGTTGCACGATGCAGTCCTTGCCCTGGATTTGTGTCGTCTCAATAGCACTCTCTCTACCTTCACACTCTTTTGTCTCCAAATCCACTATACGTTCTCTTCATCAACAAAAGTGAGACAAAAAATGAAAGCAACTTTCCGTGTCTGTGATCTGACTTTAAAATGAAGACCGATAAAAAGCAAACATAAAACTGAAAAACTATTAAGACATTACATGGTTGTATAGGGTTTCTTTTTTGCCTTTTATAAGATATTTCGGCATTCAAACCTTTGTAAAAAGTTTCTATTGAATTTCATGATAGCCAGTCTACTGATTTTAAGTAGGTGAAAATGTAAGGATGGAGGATGTTGTAGATTTAATTAACTTTTAAGTGAGTTTTAAATAAAAGGATAAATAAATTACAACTTACTGAAAATTTAAACAAATTCAACAAATGAGCTATAGGTTTTTGTTCATATCAATGACTTCACATACATATTCAACATGCTGAACTATACATGCCATGCTCAAAATGGTTCTTCGAAATTAACAGTTGCTCTCTCTTTTTTATTCTTATATATTTCTAAAAATAATTAAACTGGCTCATAATTTCTTTTAAAAAAATTTAGTTCTCATGTATGTGGCTTCACATGGGGATCAAATATGCATCCAATAGAACTTTACTTATAGTTTTTCAATACTGTCTACTCGAATCCATACTGAATTGATCACCTGTCTCAGTAATATATTATCAATACTCTACAATTTCCAATAATTCTGGTGAGTCAAACATGAAATCAAATAAAATTATTTCACAGCTTTTAGACACATTCTTCAACTTAACTTTCTGCTGACTTGCCAGTTCACCCACGCCTGGACCTGCTTCGTTTGCAAATCCAGAATTTGTGAAGTTGGTGCCAGGTTGCTATAGTAACACTGCTAGCTGACTTTGCAGGGGTTGTTCGGTGGGCATCTGTCAAGTGTTTACTGAAGCTGTTAAAATCTTGGGGTGTTGCCAAAAACTGCAACTGATACGAGTGTGGCTCAAGGACTTTTTACTTCTCTTGTAACCTAACACTCCAAAATGCTGAGGATAGCATGTTTAGATTTTTTTTTGCGTAGAGATGACCGAAAATACATTTGTACAAAAAACCCTATTTGTAAATTCATTTTCTCTGATAAATTTTAAAGACTTCTTTTTCATGACAAAAATTTCTTTCGGACCTAAATCTTAACAATAGTTGTACTGGCTACATCATCAAGTAACATTATACATAAGAAGAAGGTTTAATGTGAATAAATTTTAATTGTTGTCTTGTGTTGACAAAGCGGTGTTAAATATAGAAAGTTCATGAAAAAAGTTCTAAATTATAAAAATTTATTTCGGTCTTAATTCTTAACAATAGATGTACTGGCTACATTATCACGTATTACACATTATACATACATGTAAAAAAGGTGCATAAATCTTCACAAAGCGGAGTTAAATATAAAAAGTTCATGAACAAAGTGTGTGAAATATTGGAAAAGCAAATAAATATATTTATAAAAATATTTATATTGAATATAATTGAGTGTAATTTAATAACTTTATTAAAAAGTTATTTGACCCTGTTATATTAATAAACTGAGTGATTGTTAGATGTTTGTTACTATGTGCAGCATGGGACAGTCCATCAGGTAAACTTGAGTAAAAGTTTCTGTATTTCATTTTACACCCCTACTTGCTCTGTGTGATCACTATTTCTGCTACATGTATATGTGACATTTGCTTTTGTGTTGGATTCAAATTGGTTGAAAATTGTCATTTAAACAAAACTT
Organism: Mopalia vespertina; assembly: GCA_030265115.1. Taxonomy (NCBI): domain Eukaryota; kingdom Metazoa; phylum Mollusca; class Polyplacophora; order Chitonida; family Mopaliidae; genus Mopalia; species Mopalia vespertina. The sequence goes on along the minus strand of JAQQZZ010094114.1, from coordinate 41,481 downwards.
GAGTCCTGTGTTATAACCTTGACACAAAAGGTTAGATGAAATTCAGTTATATATAAAATCATTCTAGACCCGAGGCCTGAGTTCAAATCTCATTGGAAGCCAGCAAAATTTTCTGTCTATATATTAACAAATTTTCTCTGAAATTGATTAAATATTGGAGAAGAGTTATGTCAGCTTCGGTTTAAATTTACCTTTGGGTATTCTCAAAATTTTTCGTACATTTGAAAGATGCCTGATAAGAGTTCTAGTGATGGTGGTTGGGGGTAGCTTCTTGTTTGCCTGGTGTGCTCTCAGACCTAAGGGGCAACTTGGGGGTAGCTTCTTGTTTGCCTGGTGTGCTCTCAGACCTAAGGGGCAACTTGAAGCAGATCTTCTGTGGCATTTGGTTTGTTTTGTCTTGTTTTGTCTTTATTTGTTGCCAGTGATGTCTAGGGTATTTCTTTCACTGGCACACAGTCCTATGAGTGAAATCACCTTTAGTATGACCTAAAACCACGAACAAACCATTGGATGGTAATCTGTATAAAGCATCAATCATATAAAGATGAATCCAAATTTAAATGACTCTCCTCAATCAATTATAATCAAACCCAAAACAATGTTAGTCATAGTCTATAGCTTATGAAAGCGACTCCAATGTCTATATTTTAAAGAGGAAATAAGAAATTTTTCATCAGTCTCAAAGTTAAAAGAATTTTAAAATATATTATGCAGGGCTCTCGATAAATAAAATATAGGCGAGTGATCCACCACTCTCTTACATTTAGATTTAGGCGAGCTGTGGAGAGTTTTTAATGTTAACCTTTAACATTTAATGAAATTTAATCATACAGGTGAGTAAGCAGTCACTCTCCTTATTCTCAACTTGGGTGAGGACAAGGCGAATGCTAGTGATCACTCTTCTTGCGTTAAGAGGCCTGTTATGCATATTTTTTTTCCATTGCAACAGTGTAAATATAAACAGCTTTATTTAAATTTTTTATGTGCAGTATGGTCTAAACACCATACAAACACATTAATTCTTAGACTCCTTTCCTCTTTCATGTTTATATCAGAAAAGAGTTGGAAGTTAACAGTCATATATACAGTATGTTATAAATTGTATGCAAGAATAAAATATATTATTCAATATTTTTCTGAAATAGGATTATTACGTGGTATATTGGTAAATGTAAGCAATAAATATTTTGCTGCAGAAAATTTACTTTAAGAGTTCTTAAGTGTGTTGTAAATATTGTGAACTGACTTCTCCTACATATTAAAGGGGAGATAACTCTTCAGTCTTTTGCTGCAGAAAATTCACTTGAACATTTCTAAAGTTTGTTGTAAATATTGTGAACTAAGGACTTCTACTTAAGGGGAGATAACTTTTCACTCAGCTTTCCTTGTTAAAAAATTTGGTTTGTTTGTAGAGTGTCAAATTTTATTGTTTGATTTTTTTTCTTCTTCAAAATAATTTAAAGGACAAAAGCCAAAAAAACAGCAATTAAAAAATAAAATATAAAAGACTGTGGGCTGGATGTGGGAAAAGTTATTTCCTTTTAAAACTACATTTTCTCAATGAGTGATGCACCTTCACTTGCAAGTGTGAATTGTAAAATGTTTTACTTTACAAATCACTGTGTGTTTTGTTACATTTTGATTAGACTTTGACCTTTTTTTAACATATATTTTTTTAGTTTCAAGGAAAACAATTTGATCATAATTGAAAAAATTAATGCGCTTACAGCTACAATGTAAATAGATACTGTATATAGATATGAAAAGTGAAAAATAAAATTTATTCTTTGTAATGAATTATGAATAATATTTGCTCTGTAGCAAGTGCTTTTTATGGCTGCTCATTTTTCAGACCAATATCTGTATACTCTGCTTATTATATATCGCTTTTGTGTGTTGATCTTGTCACATCAAAATGATTTTATATGAGCTAAAGTTATTGTTCATATTTAGTATTCTATAGTATTAATTTCTGTTAAAAAGCTCCATGCTTATGTTAAAATTTGAGTAAGTATTTCAGGGATAATGTCAATGTATCTTAAATTTTCAGATGTAGAAACTATTATAATATCTAAAGCAAGAAATACCAACAAAAAGTTTAGATATTTTGAAAACAAATTTATATAGCGAGAACTTTTTAAATACATTTTGACTTAGTGAAGATAGGGGCTGACCAGTGGCTCTGTCACTTGTGTGTTTGACTACTGAACACCCTTTAATGTACTGCGCAGAAAAAAAGTGAATTGAGGACAGTCTTTCACTGTAAGCCTTGCATGGCAACCTATCCTGTGATTGGGCGACCTCAGGTATATGAATCATACTATGATTGGTTTTCCCCTCAGTTTTCCACTGTATTAAAATAAAGCACAATGAGACGTAGACAATTCGTCATCATGTAAGTGAAATATTCTTGAGTATGATGTTAAACCCCAATCAAACATACAAACAAGTCCTGCAATTATAAAGATCGTTAAGTTTTGCATGACTTTTCTTCACGTTTTTTATCACCAAAACAGGACAGCAGGTTTTGGTTTATTTTTTGAGTAATTATTTGTTGTAATAATTGATTATTTATTTCTTAATTTGTTTAACAATTTGTTTTTGGTTCTCTTTTTATCAGCTCATCAAACCCGATGAAATGACGAACCCTAAAATTGATGAGATGAGTATGATGACCTACTTATCTCAATTCCCTAATGCTAAACTGAAGCCTAATGCACCCACACGCCCACGTCTTAACGTGGCACGAGTGCGTGCATGGGGGCCTGGTTTGGAGGCCACAGGTAACCACAAGGGTGCCCCAGCCCGCTTCACCATTGAAACTTTCAGCGCTGGCAAAGGTGTCGTGGAGGTAATCGTACTCAACCCCAGAGGAATCAAAGAACCTGTAAGTGAGATTTTATATTGAATTACAGCTCAATTTGGTCCAGTTAATGAAAAAAAAGTTGAATACAGTGAAATTAAGAAACATAACATGGTTTACAGTTGCTTTAATTCAGTCTATGAAGATTTGTTTTATCCATGCAGGTGAGAAAAAAATAATACGGAAAAATAATTGTGGTTATTGTATACAGGAAGCACTTTTTCATAGTGGACAAATATAGTAAAATCTTTTTTGCATTTCATGAATTGTATGATTTATAACTACCACTATTGAAAAATACAGTTATTGTGACTTTATGTGTCTTTTTCCATTTCCAGTGTGAAGTAGTATTCAATAATGACAGAAATCTCACTTACTCTTGCTGTTATGTACCAACAATGGAAGGAAAATACAAGGTACTTATTATTTTAAATTTGAATATATCCATATCAGTATATCAGATACGGGTCGTTGTTGAGAGGTCAGTGTGGGACTACTGGTCATCCTCCCAAATCGTGCTGTTAACAGGTTGGAGTCTCCTAGTTGACCTCCTGGGAGCCTGCAGTACAGGGGGGTTTTCATGAGATTTTTTCTCGGTTTTCCACTGTATTTAAGTCAAGCCTAGTAATAAAGGGACAGTGTGTCTTCACATAAGTGAAATACTCTTGAGTATGCAGTAAAACGCTAATCAATCGAACAAACTGTACAGATACAGATGTATTTCAAAGCATAATGATAAGAATTGGTGAAATTTAATATCCTGTTTATGCATGTAGGCCCATGTGTTCAAGTTACTGATCATTTGCCTTGTTTAGGCATGCCAGATACATTCTCAATCTGTGTGAAAATAAATTCTGTACTCTTTAGTCTGAGAAGGTATTATTATGGTTATATCAAATAGAAAAAGGGCTTAAAATCCACTGTTTGACTCAATAATGTCAGTCTGTCTAATGGCAGCTTGTTTCCAGCTGGGTCATCCATCTTTGCTGCTGGAGAAACTTCAATTTTCAAACAATAGCTTATGTATGGCACTAAGCCCTATTCAAGCAAACAAACATTATACTCGTCAAAAATGTATGATTCCCATGCTTGAACAGTAGTTGAATAACTCCTTATTTTTAAACCCACAGGTTATTATTAAGTTCAGTAACCGTGAAATTCCTAAGAGTCCATATGAGGTAGATGTAGAAGGTGCAGCTGGTGATCCCTCCAAATGTAAAGCCTATGGACCTGGACTTGAACGTACTGGCAACACAGTCAACAAGAGAACGTACTTTGAAATAGACACAAAAGGTGAGCATTTTGTGTCTTTGAGCTTTGTACAGTAGCAAAATTCTAACCCTCAGATTCACTCTTTGCTGGACTATGAAAAATTTAAAAAATTTAAATCCCAGTGGAGCCAAGCAATAATTTCATTCTCTACATTAGAAAATATAACCACAAGTTTTTGCATTTGATGAGAAAATGACAAGAAGTGAAGTGAGTCAGGAACTGTAAGGTGCCTTTCTATACACACTGAAATCTCCTAATTCAGTTTGTAAAAATTGGTTTAGAAATGTGTTGGGTTGTTTTGCCAGGGTTTGGCTAGATTCTTACTTACTGTAATCTCTTAGATGCTTAAAAACTCTCTGGCTAGTAGCCACATGTGTCGCGGGTAATTGCACTGCCTTTTATACTGACCATTGAATAGAGATTATTGGTCAATACAGAGTAAATACACTTCACATTTTATAGTCCTTTTAGTGTGGCAATTTACTGTTGGAGAGCCGCCACATCAAATAAGGGTACTACTCTCAAACACAGAATTAAACACCCAATAAAATCAATCAGCCTTAAACACAAATAAATCAATTACGATGAACAACTATGAGTTCTATTTAATTATTTTTCTGCCAAATCAACAGTACAAAATCACAAGCAAATAAATACATTAACAAGCAATGTTAAACACCAAAGAAATCAATCAATCAATCAGCCTAAAACACAAATAAATAAATTATGATGAGCAACTATTGGTTCTAGTGAACTGTTTTTCACCAAAATCAAAAGTTCAAAATCACATGCAAATAAATAAATAAAATAAATACATTATTAACAAGCAATATTATTTTCCACATTCTGTTACTAGATGCTGGTCAGGGTACAGTTGATGTTGTAATTTTGGATCCTCACGGTCACAAAGACTCTGTGAGGGCCGCTATTTCTAAAAAGGATAACACAACATACAACGTGGAATACATCCCACTCGAGCCTGGTCTTCACTCTATTAATGTATTCTTTGCTGGAAGCGCCATCCCTAACAGTCCTTTCGGAGTTGGTGTTTCACCTGGTAAGTCTCGAAGTTTATGTTTCATAAGTCTTATTTTACCTAACACTAATCCCATCTGTTTGTGGTGTCATTGCATTACATCACGTGATTGTCCTGTGTTGTCTCTGCACGTTGCCAGGGGTGTTGAGGGTGGTTTGCTCCCCCATTTGGCCACCATGTCAATATATGAGTGTTAAACTCAAATCAAACAACCAAGTTCTGTAGAAATGAATCGGTCATATAAATTTGACCCGAATTATTTTTTGTGTCTTTAGAAAGTGAATATCTAAAGCCTTTTGGTTATTTTGGGATAATGCTTTCTTAGTTTGAACAGATTATAGTTCAAACCCGTCCAGGAATCAAAAATTTGAACTGTATATTGAAAATATTTACAATGGACCAATAAAGAGTACATTGCAAGAATGAAAGTTAATTTGCCACAAGAAAGAGATAAATGTTAATCTTGTGTTTTTCTTTGTATTTCCAGCTTTTGATGCCAAGCGTTGCTATGCAACTGGTCGTGGTATTCAGCCAAAGGGTATCCGTGTTCGTGACGAGGCTGACTTCAAGGTTCATTGTAAAGGAGCTGGAGACTCTGACTTGGCTGTTCAGGTTATTGGGCCAGGTAACACTTTAATACTTGTCTGTCTCACTTCAACAGGGAGGCCCGCGGCCGTGACTTAGTGGTTAGCGAGTGCGCTTTCTGAGCCTACTTCGATGTATCGTTCACAGGATCGAGTCCGTCCGTTGACCCTCAGGTATATGAGTGAGTCACAAGATATGGCTCCGGCAATCGCGGGGGTGGTTTTTACGAGGTTTCCTCTCGGTTTTCCTCCGTAATAAGGCAAGGACAACTGTGAAGTGGACAATCTGTCGTCATATAAGTGAAATACCCTTGAGTACGATGTTAAACCCCAAACAAACAAACAAACACTTCAACAGATGGTTAATGGAGCCTCCTATGCCCGGGTGCGAAAGGGGCAACAGATGAGTTTTTTCACCCATTGGGATGACCCGTCATCACATAAATAAAATAACTGAAATATATCATAAATCTCCACTCAGTCAATGTAAGTCTACTGTCATATATAAATTGAAGACAATAATACACATATCTGTTTATTTGAGGGTAGTTAATTTTTAGTTTGCTTATAAATAAATCTCTTTTCTTTATCAGGAAATAGTAGGTAAGATTTATGTGGATACAACTTAGTTTAGTTTTAATGGAAATTCTGCCACCGTCAATCAACTTCAAATGGTGCTACAGGATGCAACCTCCACACTGAAACATCCCACTTAATACATCCAAGTTTTTGCGAACCTCATGAATCCCGTTTCAATTTTGAATCCCTCTCAAAGAAATGCTACTATTACCACATAGAAAGCTTGTTCCCAACAAAATAACATTACAAAAAGGAATTTAGCTCTTTTTTTTCTAACATCAGTAAGCTATCAATCATTTATGAGTCACAACCAACAATTTTTAATGGCCAACTTGTTGCCTCATCAACTATTAAATGATACATAATTGTTTATTTTGTAGGTGGTGTTGAAGTGAAATGTAAGATAAAGAAGCTGGACGCCGAAACTTACGAGGTTGTGTATGTTCCGTCTCAGGAGGGTCATTATGTTGTCAACGTAACATACGGAGGTCAACATATCACTAAGAGTCCATTCAAGGTAGAAGTCGGACCCTACAAGGAGTCTAAGATCCGGGCTTTCGGACCTGGGCTAGAAGGGGGCGTGGTTAACCAGGCTGCTGTCTTCACCGTGGAGACCAATGGCGAGACTGGAGCTCTAGGTAAGCCGTATAAACATAATGAGATTTTTCTTGCCTCTATAATGTTAACGCATGGCATATTGAGCAGTGACACCGCAAGTATTGTATTGGCCTGCTGGCCCTCCTTGTGCACAAATGGTTTGAAACAGTGCCATGCATTTGTCTTGAGGAAGCAGACACCATTGGCTTACGAGTGAAATAACCCCAAGGATGACTTTAGTAACCAAGGAAACAAACCTATATAATCCTAGTAATCATACTCATCCAGAAATCACCCTGTCTCAAAAATTACTAGTCCTTAATGTATCCATCACACAAACTGTCACATATTTCAAAAGAAAGAATATACACATAAGCTGTGTTAATTTATACTAATTTGTGAATCTGTCTTTTAATCTGAAAATATTTGTAAAAACAACAACAAAAAATGAAGTGGTTTAAAAAGATTATTTCATGTTGATGATTCAATGATGATTTTTTTTATCCCCCAGGTTTCTCTATCGAGGGTCCCTCTCAAGCTAAGATCGACTGTAAAGATAACGGGGACGGGTCCGCTGATGTCACATACTGGCCCACAATCCCAGGCGACTATGCTATCCATATCTTATGTAACGAAGAAGATATCCCCAAATCTCCGTACATTGCGGAAATTCTTCCTGAATCCCCAGATTTCAATGCTTCCAAGGTTTGTTACTTGTTTTTCCCAGATTTAGTTATATTCAATAAAACCAGTAATAAAGAAAACTTTCTAGTAGTCAGTAGCCTGCTGAACAGGACTTATGAATATGGTTGTATTTATTACTTTCACATATTATTAATTTGATATACTGGCTAAATAACGAAACATGACTGATTTATAACTATCATCACAGAATTTGTTAAAATTTGTTGAAAGAAAACTTAACGTTTGAATGGTTTAAATTCTGCGAAGAATTGCTCTAACCCTTGTAATACTTCATATTCTATCACTGTAATATTTCTCATCTTTCTACTTTATAAAATTTAATTTGCATACATTTGTTGTCAATCAGGTGACTGCCTACGGTCCTGGATTAGAACGTAATGGTGTCATGGTGAACCAGGCCACAGAATTTACTGTCGATGCTCGTAAAGGAGGCAAAGCACCACTTAAAGTCTCATGTTTTGACACTGATTACAACCCAATTGAAGTTCAAATCGTGGACAAAAAGGATGGAACCTACACCTGTCGCTACACAGCCAAACGCAATGTCAAACACACCATCATTGTCACATACGGGGGTGTTAACATTCCCAACAGTCCATACAGGGTAGGTCAATGTTTATATGAAAAATATATGTTCAATCATGATGAAATCATACTTTATGTTTTTTGTCTAAAATTGTCATATTTTATGTTTTTTGTCCGAATTATCATACTTAAATTTTTGTTGTTGTTGAAATTATCATAATTAATGCTTTTTTTGTCTGAAATTATCCTACACTGTACTTCAGATTTTGGGAATTATTAAGAATATGGCAGGTGGTTGGAGGGAGCTTCCTGTTGCCCTGGTGCTTTTTGATCCAAAGAGGAACAGGAAGCTGATATGTTTGTGATGTTGTTTAGTTGTCCTGTGAGTGTCCTGTATTTGTCCTGTGATGTTTTTGGTCGGTGTCAGGGGTGGTTTCCTTCACCCATTGGGCTGGCACGCTGTCCTGTGAGTGAAATAGCCTTATTCACTGACATAAAATTGCTTTTGGTCTTGGTGATACCAGTAAGTAAAATTAAGCTTGGGTCCTTCAGCATATAATGATCATTCTAAAAATTATTGTTTAATTTTCATTCTAAAGGTGTATGTTCAAGAAACGAGTAAGCCAGAGAAAGTTCGTGTCTTTGGACCTGGTGTGGAGAAAGGAGTTAAAACATTTGTTCGTACTTACTTTGTGGTGGATTGTAAAAATGCTGGGCCTGGTAAGTTTGAATGTTCTTGAAAACTCCCGAAAATTTCTTTGTTATTTCATTAGAATTGAGGAAGGTTACTGTGGCAACATAGGCTTTATCCAGATCAGGAATTTGCTAGTCCAAAAAAATACTTATTTTAAAAAAAATATAGATAAATTAAATAAATTAGATAAATTAGAAACCCACTAAATGTAAAGCTTGAAATAGCAGATAGCCATCAAATTTATTATTGTTATCTTGTTGTGGAGGATTATTTAAAGCTGATAGATTTAACACAGACTCTCAATGTGTTCTCTATATTTTTGTCCCTCACAGAATTTTTACCCCCTTTTAACAAATTTTATCTTAGAAAATGTCTATTAGTTGTTTCCATACTTGTTAGTAAAGATTTGTTGACATATAAACTCCCTCTTTGGTTGCCAGGCGATGTTTCCATTGAACTCACCGATGAACAGGGTCGTGATGTTCCCGTGGAAACTGTTGACAACGGTGATGGTACATTCAACGTTGAATATGAGCCACAGACAGTTGGTGTATACACAGTCGCTGTCTATTATGCCGATAAAGCTGTACCAAATACACCTATCAAGGTCAATGTACAGCCAAGCATTGACCTCAGCAAGGTCAAGGTTGAAGGTCTTGAACCAAGTAAGTATTGTCATTATGATAAAATTGCACGTACATCTATTTATTATACTGTTCTTTACATTTACAAACTTCATTGACCTATCTTTATTTCCAAGCATATCTCTTCAGCACATACATTTGCTTCTAAGTATACTTTTCAAGGTGTTGTCTCACTTTATTCTTGGATTTATATTTGTATTATATTTCCCACAACTCCCAATTCTACGACAGTACCTATTCCATCTACCTCAGTATGGTTTGCTGCTTTTTTTTCCTCTTTTGACTCAGGACGTTTTATCTTTTGCAGGATAAATTTATTCCTCCTTTTCATAAAATCTTTACTAGTAATCGACTGTTTCTCTTTTTTTAAAAGAACAGGATTCAGAGAAGGCATGCTTTTCTTCTAGAAACTTTTTTGCGAGTTTTAAATTGTTAAATCTTATTTGTTACCGAATATTGATTTATTTTTTTGGAAACCGAGCCCATTTAGTCAATTAGGGAACAGGCTCCATTAAAGAAAAATGGAAATTTTTTGTCTTATTTATGTTTCTATATTTCTATTTCTATAATATCTGTCTATATGATTGTACTTGACACTTTCTGTCCGTTCCTCCACTTAGAGATTGCTGTTGGTGAACCCAGAGAGGTTAAAATTCTTACTAAGGGCATTGGTGCATTGCCAACCCCTAGAGCTGTCCCTGGCTGTAAGACAAAGAGTAAGGCTACCCCTGCTCCTGCCCCTGGGCCAGGTGCCCCGGGCATCTCTGCCACAACATCATCTTCAGCCAAGCCCGGAGAGGCTCCATTGTTGGCTAGTCCTGAAGCAAAGGTCTTCATAACTGCTCCAAGCGGTCAAACTGCTGAACTCCCGACAGCTAAAATCCCAGAGGGCTATTCAACAAAGTTTGTTTTGGATGAGCCTGGCCCATATACCATGAACATTGCATACGCTGGACAAGAAGTACCACAAACACCATACAAATTTGATGTAGTGTCTTCAGTTGATGAGAGCATGAAGGCAAAGAAGGCACCAAAAGCTGCTGCCACCCCTGCTGGCGGGGCTGGAAATGTCAAGGCATATGGACCTGGTCTCAAGGGGGGGAAACCCAACCAGCCTGCTACATTTACAGTGGATACGCGTGAAGCTGGACCAGGAGGTTTGGGCGTTACAGTTGAAGGACCTGCTGAATCCAAGATTGATTACCATGACAACCAGGATGGCACATGTGACGTAACATACGTCCCTCCTGTTCTTGGAGATTACAACATCAACGTTACCTATAACGATGATCACATTAAAGACTCTCCATTTATTGCTAAGATCTCTCCGACCCCCGGCCTTGATGTCAGCGGAGTGACTGTCTCCGGTCCTGGCATCGAACCAGCCGGTACATTCCAAATACGTTATATGCACGACATTTCCAAAGTGTGGCAATGCACGCTAACATTTACCAGGACAATTTGGAGTGACATTGACCCCTGAATGACACCAACTAATACATTCACATTCTCTTTTATGTTTCCCTATCTGGAGTTTGACGGTCTTTCATTTTTAAGGTTCCATGAAGTCAACTTCATTTAACAACCTTGTTTGTATGGTTCTGCCATTTTGTTTTTTCGAACCCGATTCAATCTATGTAACACCCCGCCTTCATCCTTCTGTTACCACGTGTGGTATGTTTCACAAGCATGTAAACCCAGTTAAAACTTCTTAAAGTTTGACTGAAAATTTGTATGTGCTTATCCTAGTTTCTGTTATTTCCTCAGTTTTTTTTTGTTATTTCTTGTTTGTATTTTTTTTTATTATCATTTTGTTTTAGCTGTAACTGTTTATTCTTTATGTATTTGCATGGCATTTTATATAAATTTTGCGTATCTTCATTAATAATCAGTTTTGTTTTCTTCATATGTTTGCAGTGAAAGTTACTTTTCCTGATGTTTAAGGCTCATTATTATATTAAAACAAATAGCCCATACTAAGAGGGTTGAATATGAATCTTGCCCTTTGCTGTATATCGCAATCATTGTTTATTTTTCCCTCAAAATCAAATTGACCCTCTTTTGGGGGAAATGCCAAGCATTATTTCGTTTGAATTGAATCAAGATGACCCTCTATTGAAGGGAAAAGCTGAGCCTTGGTTCGTTTGAATTGAATCAAGATGACCCTCTATTGAAGGGAAAAGCTGAAAATTATTTTGTTTGAATTGAATCAACATGACCCTCTATTGAAGGGAAAAGCTGAAAATTATTTTGTTTGAATTGAATCAAGATGACCCTCTATTGAAGGGAAAAACCAAGCCTACATGTAAGTTTGTTTGAATTGAATCAAGATGACCCTGTATTGAAGGGAAACGCCGAGCCTTATTTCGTTGGAATTAATTGCTTATTGGCCTTTTAACATGGTGTAAAACACTAATCAATCAATCAGCGATGACACGGACAATGAATAAAAAAAATATGTTACGGCACACACATCTTTTTTCCTTTTTCTGATGCTTGATGAGCCTTACAACAAACATCAGCTGTTCTTGTTGAATGTACTAACTCAAACCATCTTATTTGTTTTCTTGTGTGTTATGAAATCAACTGAAACACATTTATTCTTCAGTTGATACTAACATGTTGTATTGTTGTATAACAGATGAGTGTTTCATAAGCGGTAATTTGTTTATTCATGTGTTTCTAGTTTAGGATTGATACAATGAATGATACATATGTCCTCGAGAGATCAATTTCAAACTAAGGTTGTAACAGCATCGAACCTCAATCAAACAAAATTGGTTGAAAATCGTCTCTGAAAATGATATTGCAAATGATAAACCTTGTACTTGATATATGAAAAGTCTGTCAACCATAGACATTGTAGTTTTCATACTATTCCCATCTCCTAAATACCACTGAATTAAGGGTCATGGTTTTAACTCGTTTCTTGTCTTGTTTTAGGAATTTTCTTGGATTCACCAACTGAGTTCACAGTGGATGCTCGATCTGTCACCAGAAATGGAGAAGGCACAGTGAAAGCTATTATTACAAATCCATCTGGTACCAAAAATAACACTCTCGTTACAAACAACGGTGACGGAACATACAAGGTGGCCTATACACCATACGAACAAGGTGAGTCTGTTTGAAGATTTCAAAATATGTTTTTGACATAATATGAAATGTATGCTGGCTATTTAAGATTGCATTGGTGAAGCCCTCAAATAAGACGTATTGCCAGAACTCTCAAATTAACTTGTTAATTTCATAATATGAGAAATTTTAACAAAGCACTTAAGGCATTAAAATTTGATTAAACTCGTCAAAAAGAATAAATATATATTTATCTTAAATCACTTTTCATAAGTGTGTCGGCATACTAATCCTTCCGTTAACGGGTTTGAGTATGTCTGTCAACCTCCGGTATATGACTGAGTTACAAGATGTGGCTCTGGCAACCGTGGGTGTTTTTTCCAAGGTTTTCTTTTGTTTTTTCGCATATTTAAACAAGAAATGGTGAGAAATAAATGAAATACCATCGAGTACAACATTAAACCCTAATCAAACAAACGAATGAACCTTCACTGTTTTGCCATCTATACAAAGTCAAATAAACACCACAATCTGGGAATGGGGGTGGGGGTTGTTTCAATTATTAACAGTTCATTGTTTGTGTTTATTGATGACCTGTATGTTGACATTGACAGCATGGATAGTTCTCTTCACCTGTTGAGTTAACATGTAGCCATAGGAAGAAAATAAGTATGGGGTAATACCCAACAATCAAACAACCGTAACCCTCCTTTAAATTGTTAATTTTCAGGTCCCCATAGTATTGACGTTACCTATGAGAATCTAGAGATACCTAAAGCTCCATTCAAGACAAATGTTGTACCTGGTTGTGATCCCAACAGAGTTAAGGCCTATGGTCCAGGTACGTAGTCTGTCAGCTTTGTTCACTGTTAGCATTACCCTTAAATTTACAAGCATACTTTTACTTTATTGTCCAAGCATGCGTTGTCATTAAAGTGCTTACCTGGAGACTGCGTCAAATGCACATATAAAAAGCACTAATTTAACGTAAATGTGTTGTTTGGATGTCTATGTAAAATTAAATTATTTATTTATTATTAAGAAAATGACGATAAATCAAAAACAATATTAGATTATTTTAGGATAATAAATATCTTTTTAGAGATACTAGCTCTGAAAATGTTGTTCCCTGCCTATGATAGCATGCAGCTTTATTTGAATATCTTACTGGATGCTTCGTTATGATGAACTTTATCAATCTCCCTTTACCCAGGTCTTGAGGGAGCCACTACCAATGAGCCTGCCACGTTTACTGTTGATATTAAGGGGGCAGGCAAGGGAGGTCTGGGTCTAGCTATTGAGGGACCATCTGAGGCCAAAGTCACCTGCAAGGACAACAAAGATGGCACCTGCCAGGTGGAATATCTTCCAACTAAACCTGGAAATTACGACATCTCTGTTAAATTTGCTGATCAGAACATACCAGGTTTGTAAAAAAATATTTTATGAATTTTGTTCAGTCTCCTGTCATCTTTTCTTGTAAAAAAAAACCCAATTCATATGGATAACAACTTCTTGGTTTAGCATAACCAAAAGTTGTTTTCCATATGAAATTTGTATTTGTCTTATGTTATCCAACTTTTAAAAGCCACTTATGAAATGATCTTTTGTTGTGTTTGTATATTTGAATTTTAAACCAAAGTAAACATCTGTTATAGTTATCTTTTAATTTTGATAAGACTTAGTAATGAGAATAGCTAACAATCCTTCTGCAAAACAATGTAACTTTCATTGAAATGTAAAATTGAACTTTTACAGGGTCTCCCTTCAAGGTTAAATGTGAGAACCCCGTAGATGCTGATAAGGTGAAATGTTACGGACCTGGTGTTGAACCTAAAGGAGTCCGCTCTAACGAGCCAGCTACCTTCACTGTGGACACAACAGAGGCAGGCAATGCTCCGCTGGCTGTAGTTACTACTGACCAGAAAGGTAAACATTTTTTTTCACTTTCTACATATACCGTTACAGGCCTGTGCTGTAATCTTTTCCAAAATAACCCTAAAATCGGTCCACTAAAATTTTGTGAGATAACCTAACATTTGCATCTTCCCCTGGTTTGCTGATTTTTTAAATACATAAATGTGCCTTTTGTTGTTTACAGGCGTTAAGCGCCCAGCAGAGATTGTGCCAATATCTGAGGGTATTTATCAAGCCACATACATGCCCACAGAGGAAGGCAAATGTAAGGTGGATGTCACATACGGAGGCAAACCAGTTAAAAACAGGTGAGGCTACAGTTTGACAAATGTCTGCATTTTTTATCCTCGATTTCTCCTCCTGATGGGAGGCTCCATTATTAGGCAAGGAACAGTGTGAAGTGGACAATCCGTCATCAAATAAGTCAAATACCTTTTGAGTCAACGTTAAACCCCAGTCAAACAAAAGAAACAAACAAATCCTCCTGGGGCCTGTCTTATGAAACATGCTCATCTTACGTTGGACATAACTACTACGACGTCCAGTGCTGAAAGCATTGCGGCGTCTTGATAATTATGTAAAATGTTAGCTACGAATGCTTCGTAAGACAGGCCCCAGATGTGATAGCTAGGAGTAAAATGACAATTTAAGGCTCATTATTTAAAACATCACATAGAGGTTCCAACTCATACTTATAAGAAACCCAGAGTTAGTTGTGCAGACTTGTTAAAGATATTTTGTGTAATTTGTCAAGTGACCCCATAATAATTACTGGGGGAAATAAATACAAGTATACATATACTAATTTACATGTTTTCTTTTTCACCAAAGCAGAACAGAGTTGACTGAATTGAAATGTTTAGAAAGTATTCTGTATATCACTTATGACCCAATATTGTATATTTAATTTGTTATTAATTAATATTTCTTTACCTTTGTATTTGCCAGCCCATTCCACACCGAAATATTACCTGGTACTGATGCCAGTAAGGTAAAGGTGACTGGCCTGGACCAGGGTACAGTACCTGCCAGTATACCACTCAACTTTACCATTGACACCAGGGAGGCTGGAAATGCTGACCTAGATATTGTCATCCAGGTATGTACAAACTATGGCAAAATCAAAATAGCAATGTTAAATCTGTAACTAAATAGTTAAACTTTAGTCAGGAATGGTACCGTTTTACCCCCCCAGAGAGCAATATCTGCAAATATGCCACTCACCGTGACCATTGGAATCTGAAAAAAACAGACCTCGGTGGTACAGGTGAAGATCTTTTTACCCTTGTTCTG
The DNA here is from genome assembly GCA_030265115.1 of Mopalia vespertina. Taxonomy (NCBI): domain Eukaryota; kingdom Metazoa; phylum Mollusca; class Polyplacophora; order Chitonida; family Mopaliidae; genus Mopalia; species Mopalia vespertina. Next base: position 25,697 of record JAQQZZ010094114.1, on the reverse strand, counting down.
GGTAATGATCTTTCCCCTGTTTATAGGTATAAGATCAGAGTGAATATTTTAGAAATTGGGGAAATTTATCTAGAAAACAATTTTTTGTTCTGCGTTACACCACCTTGGTGGAATTTTTTTTTTTGCATCAGGTCATTTTGGCAAAACACTTTTCCCAGAATACTGTCTGGTATAATACATTTTAGCCAATGTGGAAGCTAGATCTTCACTGGAACCAATTTTTTCTTTCGATCATTTTTATGTGCGCCAAAATGTTTTAACCCTAAGTAAATTTTGTCCAGGGCAACAACAACGATTGTCATTGAATGGTTCAATGAGTGTGTGGATGTATAGTGGCTAACTTTGCCATGGCCCTCTGGCTAAGGGCAGTTTGTGTGAACGGTAGCAATGCTGTCTTTACTTACCACTGGAGGAAAATTAACTTTCCAACATTATGGAAACGCTTAACATCTTGGTTGTGCTAGTGTCAATTATTGCTGGAATACACCGCCATCATATAAGTGAAATACCCTTAAGCACGACATAAAACACCAATCAATCAACCAATCAACTTTACCATGTTATTCATGTTACAGAGACCAGATGGTTCTTACATCAGGCCAAAGGTCACAGACAATGGAGATGGTACCTGTAATGTGGAATTTACTCCAGACGATTTGGGTGTGTACTCAGCCGTTGTTAAGTTTGGAGGTGTTGAGGTACCCGGGTCACCCTTTGATGTTAAGGCTATCCCAACAGGGGACGCCAGCCGCTGTCGCATCACAGGTCAGTATTATTATTATCTATATTTTATTGTGAACACTTTTTGTATATTTTTCGCTATACATGTAATTTGCCAATAATCATAGATATCTTTTGTGTATTTGGTGGGGGCCTGTTAGTTATTGTACGGTTGTGCTTTGCAAGGTTTGGGCACGCAGTCCACATTTCTCTCCAAGTTAAAATAATAATTACTTTATACGCTGAAGCTGTAAATAAAATATGAAGTATGTGGTTTATAACTTCTCCATTATGTGGGCACAACAATTAAGCGTTTACTCTGACATCATTTTAAAGCTATTGAACAGGGACCTGTTGTTCAAAGCTCTATTAACTTAATGGACTGTAAATGGACGTTGCGCAACAAAGACATTTTATTATGGCATGACGTCCATTCATATATGACGCAAAGTCATCTAACAGGTTGTTAGGCTAACGGAGCTTTGAGCAACCTGTCCCAGTTTTTTATAATCCATAAACAATTAAAAACAAGTAACAATTAATACGTCTCTTTTTTTCTTAGACGGTTTGGACTCACCTGTCATGGTTGGCAAGGAGACTGTAATCACCGTCGATGCGTCTGAAGCGGGCACTGGTCAGGTGACCTGTCGTATCCGTAGCCCCAGTGGCAATGACATTGATATTGATATCGTTGAGAACGTGGACGGGACATTCAGCATTCACTTCACACCACAGTTCCCTGGGGATTACACTATCAGCATCAAATTTGGTGGCCAAGTTATACCTGAAGGAGACTATGTCATTCAGGTAAGGGGAGATCACTCTTCTTGACATGTAGATGGGAACTTTTCATAATTTAGCACCAACATGCCTATTTGTTTAACTGAATAATTGATTAAGGCCTAATGTTGTACTCAAGCATGTTTCATTTTTATGACATTTGTTATGGCCGGAAAACTTAAACTGTAAGATCAAATTGAAATGATATGCACTTTCTGATTTTGAAATTAAGATAAGCATGAATACAGCATGAATGTTGTTTGCATGATTTTGGCATCAGTGTGTACTGCTAAGAATTCAGGGCATCCCTCTAAAAATTAAGTGTGTTGGTCTTAAGGATTCAGGGTGTCCCTCTTTGAATTCAGGGTTCCCTCTAAGAATTAAGAGTGTGTCTCTAAGAATTCAGGGTGTCTCACTACGAATTCAGGGTGTCTCTAAGAATTCAGGGTGCCCCTCTAATAATTCAGGTGTTTCACTTTGATGTCTATGTGGGTTACTTCAGGTGACCCATGTCATTAGGGTATTGCACTTTGCACTGCTTGTTGCCATTGATGTCAAGGGCCTCTCCCTCCACCCATAACCTTGTCATGGTATCATTGGAGTGAAGTAACCTTGAGTTCTACATAAAACCACAAACGATCAGTCCTGTTATACACGAGGGATAGCCCTGCTTTAATCAATGTAGTTAAAGCTTGTATTTGATTGCATGGTTTGATGTGTGTTGTTTGCATTTTGTCTGCAGGCTATATCTTATGAAGAGTATCAAATTTACCTGAAAAGACGAAAAGCGGTAAGTGTCTATGAAAAAACAAGAAGTAAAATACAATACACAGCATATGTTTATGTACGATTGAGAGGATTCCAGATTGAAAAGCTATTTCTATATTGAATATTAACTAATGTTTAATTAACGTGCATCAGTGTTTTAATTTTGTAATTTGTTGAATAATATAGTTGTATAGTTGACAATTTTTATGCATGCAAATATTTTGAAATTGCATATTTGAATTTGTGTTTTTTCTCCATGATTATACTGCAAGCATGATAGAGGCAAGTTGTATGAAAATTATGCTTGTGATAATATACAATTTTTATTTAAATTTAGTTATTTTATTCTCCACTTTTTTTTTACAAAATACCCTTTGTTGTGTTATCAGGTTGGTGAAGACTTGATCACAGCTGACACTGCCGACTCGGTTAAAGGAGCACCAGGACTGTTTCACCCTGTTGGTTTCCGCATCCCTGTCGGACCTATTTTCAACTTTGTCTCAGGTAAGGATTAGCTATTAATTATACATAACTGCTTTATGAAAAATGGATCTCCTTAAACAATCAGCACATGGCAGCGCAAACAAAATGAAAACACGTTGTTAACACATTGCTAAGTGAACTTGAACAAAAAAAGACAGTTTTTTAATGATACTGATATAAATGCCCAAAATTAGCTGGGATAGTTTCTTGCACCTTCCTGACTCCCCACTGAAAGGGCCCTCTCGCTACAGGAAGTTTGGTTGAAGAGTAGCAATGCTGTCTTTACTTAGCACTGGAGGAAAATTAACTTTCCAACAATTATGGAAATGCTTCACATCTTGGTTGTGCGAGTGTCAATTATTGTTGGAATACACCACTGTCATATAAGTGAAATACCCTAAAGCACGGCATAAACCACCAATAAATCAACCAAACTTCCTGACAGGCAATGAAATTTGTCAATGATTGTTTAACAGGCTATGTAGTGATGCCCTCTGGGAAGAAATCCTACCCTAAGATAGAGGACAATAAAGATGGCACAGTTACAGTACGTTATCTGCCCACAGAGACAGGACTACATGAGCTTCATCTACTCTACAACCAGGAACCAATCGAAGGTATGTCAACACATCTTTTCATGTTTTAACAAATATTTGTATACATTCTTGTAAAGAATGTGAAACTGGCGGTTTAATGTTAGATCTATTTTTTTTAAATGTTTTTTTCGTCTATGCTAAGTTTTATCAAATTTTGTCAAGTTTCTGTTTTAAACTTTCTGTTTGTCGAAATTTCTTGTATCTTGTATTTGGAGCATTATTTACATGTCCCGGTGCCAAAATCAGAGCCACTGAAAAATTAGAGAAGAACTGGTTAGCCTGGAATATCAATAGACTCTCAGGTTAAACACCATATAGACTAAATCTTTGGAACATTTGTTAAAAATTTGTATTTACACTACTGGGCATGTCTTCAATTTTTATTAGACAAGATTGCCTAAATGGGTCGCTCAAGCTTATTTGTTCCTTCAACCAACCACACTATTGCAGTTACCTATTTGTTAATTGGTGTTTACAGGTAGCCCCTTCCAGTTCCACGTGGATGCCATGAACAGCGGTTATGTGTCTGCATTTGGACCAGGCCTGTCACATGGCACAGCCGGGGAACCTGCAGAGTTCACAATCGTCACCAAAGATGCTGGGGCAGGTGGGTTGCTATGGTGATACGTACATGTTGGCTTAAATTGTCTGGAGTAACAAATATTGGGAATACTTTTTAAGGAGGGTAGGGGGTATGAATTTTGTTGTTTGATATTAAATGCAATGGGGAATGTTGACTAATTTTTCAAATGTACAACATCAGAAAAAAGCAAACTTATTCAAAAAGTGAATATTCCGTTCTATTTGTGGACGCTTGACTTGTTTTTAACATAATGGGGTTATAGATACCTTGTAAGTGTTGATTAATTTTTAAAAATTAAAACTTCAGAGAGAAAAGCAACCTTATACAAAACTGAATCTGCAGACCGGTCTTAATTCTGATGTTTGTTTATTATTGATGGAGTTGTTGACTTATTTGTTCAAATTTATCCGATGTTGTAGGAGGTTTGTCTCTGGCTGTTGAGGGCCCGTCTAAGGCCGAGATTGACTGTAAAGATAACGGTGACGGCACATGTAAAGTGACCTACCTCCCCACTGTACCAGGGGAATATACTATCATCATTAAATTCGCTGACAAATTTATCAAGGGTGCTCCATTCAAAGCCAAAATCACAGGTAAGCTGAGATCACAGGGTCTGTTGTTATTTTTGTAATGTTTTATATAATTATACCAAACACACCAGGCCATCGCGGGAGTGGTTTTTACAAGTTTCCTCCCGGTTGTCCACCGTAATGAGGCAAGGAACAGTGTGAAGTGGATAATCTGTCGTCATATAAGTGAAATACGCTTGAATACGACGTTAAACTGGAGGAAAATTAACAACAAATCAGATTTTCATGGAGTATTCCCTCGTCTTTACCTGTGAACAGTGTAGGTACAGTGTAATCATAGCTAAGGAAATAAACTAATCTCCAATATTATTGAGCTGAACTGTACAAGATCTGAAGCCATGATACTAGATGAAAATACGAAGAGAACCTGTTAGTATTGATGCCTGTTTGCGAGGTTTCCTCCTGGTTTTCCACGGTAATTGAGCAGGAAACAGTGTGGATTGGACAATCCGTCATATAAGTGAAATACCCTTGAGTACGATGGTTAACCCTAATCAAACTATAACTTCTACTGAATGGTTAAATTCTTTCCTCAGGTGACAGAGTTAAGAAGAGGTCCCAGGTGTCTGTGGGAAGCAGTACAGAGGTGTCTCTCAAAGTCACTGAGGCTGACATTGGTAACCTGACCGCTTCAATCCGCAGCCCCTCAGGCAAAGAGGCCCCATGTATCCTTAAAAAACTACCCAATGGACATCTTGGTGAGTTAAGTTGATGTTGTCTTCAGGGATAAACAATTAATCTGGGCCCGGTTGCTCAAAGCACTATTAAATTTAATCCACTATAAGATGACGTCACGCCATGTTGTAGGTCTATATCAAAACCCAGTGTTAGTAATTAAATCTGGTGTTAGCGGCTAATCGTCTTTCGAGCAACTGGCCCCAGAGTATACTGACTCCTGAGTATGTCGATTACTTAGTATAGTACAACCACCCCATCCCCGAATATTCATCCTGCTCAGTGAAACAACTTCAAAATCATACCCAAATTTCAGCAACTCCTGATTATATATCTGTTATTATACCCATTGTAATGTTTTGAAACATACCAATCAAATTTCTTTCATTTTTTGTGTCCTCAAAAAAAAGCAGTATGTTTCAAGTCAAACTATCTGTACTTCACCCAGAAGGCGCATTAATTTTCCAACTCATCAAAACAATTATTTTATTCATATTTTATGGTTGGATTGGCGTGGCTGTTTTGTCCTGGAATAAGCCTTCATATCAATGAAATGTCCTCAAGCACAGTGTTAAAAACCAATCAATCCGTCAACCAATCAGTCGTTAGTTTCATGCTGGAGGAAAATTAACTTTCGAACATTATGGAAAAACTTCACATCTTGGTTGTGCTGGTGTCAATTATTGTTGGAACACACTGCTGTCATATAAGTGAAATAACCTTGAGCACGGTGTAAAACACCAATCAATCAATGAAATTATTAGTTTTTGTTGATATATTGTTTAAGACTCATATATGGGATGAATTGAATATATAAAACACAAACACCTGAGCTACTCTATGTTATCATAAATGATTATGTGGAGTAGCTCAGGAGTTGGGGTTTTATATATTAGTTTTGTTGTGATAACAACACTATCAAATTAACTGTCAATAGGGCCATATTTGTCTGGTTCATCTAATACCAATAATATGTATTAATATGTTAGTTGATGGCTGTGTGGTGATTCTATATCTTACTTGATATCTGCGTCTAAAAAGTAATTAATTAAAATCAATGAATCATCTCATGTTCTAGATAAACCCCTAGAGACAGATTATATACATGTATCTGTAAAGATCACTAAATTAAATGATGCTTCTTTCATATTTTTCACACCTGTGGTTTTTATTTTGCTCGTTAAGGAATCTCTTTCACCCCTCAAGAGGTTGGTGAGCATTTGGTCAGTGTGTACAGAGACGGCAGTCACATCCCCAATAGCCCCTTCAAGATCAATGTGGGTGAAGGGGAGGTGGGTAACGCCTCTAAGGTCAAAGCCTATGGACCTGGTCTTAAAGAAGGAATGGCCAACCAGGTTAACGAGTTCACAGTCGATACAAAAGACGCAGGTAAGAATCTGTTCATTTTCAAGTTGTGTTCAAATTGCTTGAAAGAATTTAGAGAAGATTTGGTTAATGTCAGTGTGTTTGAAGGGTAGTCACACTATCTTTACTTACAATTGAAGGAACATTAATTTTACAACGGAACTCTTTACACTCTGTGTTGGTGTGCCTATTTAATGTTGATAACACAGTCATTTAAAAATTTTTTCTTAAATACAGCGTTTAACACCAATTAATCAGGGGCTTAGCCAGAAATCAAAAGTATGGTGTCCAAAATGGTAATTTTGCTTCAGTGTTTAAGTAACTGGGTGTCCAACTTTAACAGTTTCCCTATCTCCTGCATGTTAAATTTTCTTAAAACAGGGTGTCCAAATGAGCAAATTGATCAATTCTGGATGTCCATTTGGACGGGTGGACACCCTTCTGCCTTAGCCCTGCAATCAATCAATCCATATAATGGCTTTTTCTTAGACTATTTTTGGAGCATTCCAGGAGTAATAATTTGATACTCAAGTTATTCAATAAAGACAAACTGAATGCACTCTGTTGTCACCAATCAAATATGATCATGTTACATTTGAAGTAATAAATTGTTTAAACTTCTCCCCTAGGGTATGGTGGTTTGAGTCTGTCAATTGAAGGCCCCAGTAAGGCTGATATTGAGTGTCATGACAATGGAGATGGAACTTGTCGTGTAACATACAAACCCACAGAGCCAGGAACCTACATTGTTAACATCAAGTTTGCTGATGAACATGTACCAGGTAAGGCCACCATTTATACTTCTACAATCTATTTTGAATTTAATAGAAAAAGACAAATTTTAAGATTTTTGTGGACAGTTTTGCTGAAATAAGCGTTGAAAGCATTCCTACGTGAGACTGTTAATCTCTATAGCGACCTGTTTGATAGCAAAATATATCCTTTTAATATTTTTTTAGATAGTGTGTTGTGGTATCTTTCATCACAGAACCAATGTAATTTATTCACTAAATTTATCAGTGCAAGAAGACAGACATCAGGTGCTATCAAATCTGTGCAAATTTTTTTACAAATTTTCATCTATATACTAGCGTCATTTGTCAGAACTGTTACTGTACTGTTTTATTTTTGTTACTTGCTAACAGGCAGCCCATATACGGTCCGAATCGGCGGAGAACCGTCCGTGAGATTAACAGAGAAAATCACACGCCATAGAGAGGCTGCAGATGTTACGCGTATCGGGAGTCAGTGTGAACTTAGTCTCAAGATACCAGGTGAGTTGTCATTGGTCAATTCTTAGATGCCAGCCAGATTTTGTTGTTTCAGACTACCCCCAGGAGAGCAATCCAGTGAATCAGACTGGATGTCGGATGTTGTGGGCTCAAATCTACCCGGATATTTTGTGTTTTAGCTTCAGCATCAAATGCTGTGCTTTGTTAGTATTTTCAAATAAGGATTTACTTGAGCTACCTTTTTTCAGTACCTATATGAAGAAACCATATTCAAGTTCTATGGCCCGCGGCCTTCGCTTAGTGGTAGCATGTGCGCTTACTAATCCTACTCCAATTTACCGTTTACGGGATAGTCCGTCTGTTGACCATCAGGTATATGAGTGAGTCACACGATGTGAAGTCGGCAATCGTGGGGGTGGTTTTTACCAGGTTTCCTCCCTGTTTTCCACCATAATGAGGCAAGGAACTGTGTGAAGTGGACAATCCGTCCTCATATAAGTGAAATACCCTTGAGTACGACGTTAAACCCCCAATCAAACAAACAAACAAATTAAGTTCTATGAACTGTTGATGTGTTGTACCTGAATGTCCACTGCATTGTACACCATGAAATGATAGCTATTACATCATATCTCAGCCTGGTGACTGTTTTGTTTGTGCTGGGTTATTCCTAGTTAAAGATCATCCCTATGGTCCGTATCCTCCTTTTTTGAATGGTTTATTGTTGTTACCTTCAATACCTGATGATACAATCACAATTTTATTGCACTGATTTCAGGCATTGATTCTAGCAATATTTTTCATAAGTATAATATTTTCAAAAAAATCAATTGACAAGTATATAGTGATTTGTAATGGAATAAAATATGTGGTTCATAGTGCTGCGTTTAAGGATTCCTTGCTATTGTGTGTGTAACTGTTCATCAAAAATGTTATATTGTCAATCAGGTCTCTAGCCGTTTGCTTGATTTTATAGGAGAAATATGTAGATTATACAAGTTTGTTTACAAATGGTTTTATTTTGAGTAATCTCGGTTGGCCTGCTTTTTTATACTTAACTTGTAAAGACTCATTTTAAATGATTTTTTCAACTTTTTTTCTTTTGCCATCATCATTTGTCTGCTGCAGGCAAAATAAAGACGGAATATTCATTTAAAATGAGTCTTTGATTCATAACTAGTTACAGGTTTTAGTGATATAATTTAACAAACAGTCAAACAATCCAAAATAAGACTTTATCATTTTTCCATAAAATTATATACATGTATTAAACCGTGTAGTTGAAAAAATGAATGCAGCATATAAAACAACTTTGGGAAAAATAATATAGCACTGGCGATTAAAATAAAAAATGTACTAAGAAATGCAAATCTTTATCTAAAAGACTAATGTTATTCAGATCTGTTGTTTTTGGTTCTAGATAAATATGTTAGGGCTGCACACATAAGTTTGCTGGTAAGTTCACAACCTGACGAAGTTGATACAGTTAGAACACTTTCTATTTTTGTAAAATCAAGTAGTTTTATTACCTACTTAGTCTCTAGGTTATAACACAAGGTAGCAATGGGTTTTAACATATGTGATATCAAGATTTAGGTAAAGCAGAAAAATATGTCTAGCTTGATGATAACTAACGACGCATCCCAGCAAAAATCTCTTAAGTAAGAACCTTCCAACGGTCAAATAACAATTCTTATCAAATTCAAGATTCCATCTTCAAATTTAGACGTTTTGAAGCAGGAAATGTTGGTTGGTTTCCATGGCAATGCTACCTTTAAGATGTTGAAGGATAAAAATAAATTTTGAAGATGCTCCCAAAATACATTAGAAATTTATACTTTGCTGAGCTGGCAAACAACCACTATGTCTGTGGACATTGTTCGCTATCCTTAAAAAATTGAAGTTTTCTATACCTGTACTATATACTTGCTTTTTAATTTCGCAGTTTGAACAATGAGAAAAACGTTATTTGTGTACATTTTTTACAATGTTTTATGATGCAGAGAAACAGACAAGTGAAATGTGTAGAAATGTGTAATTTTTGTCTGCCAGTTGCTGACACATTGCCATAAGGTTGATTTTGAAAGTTAGATTTTAAGTTAGTTGTAAGATTTTAGTTAACAATGCAGTCGTATAAAGATTTAGTGAACAGTTATTTTGGTGGGAAGCCTTTTATTAAAAGTGATATCTACGAAGAAGCTCCAGTTATGGATTACTTTTATTTTCAAGATTTAATTGGTGAGTAATAAAAATTATTTACCCTAAATCACCTCAAAATTCGTCCATAAAATTTCTACTTTGGAAGGTATTTTAAAGGCTTAGACATTGTGTCTGAGAGTCAGATGTTTGATTTCCCATTTAGAAAGCATCCAGATTTCTTAGAAAACATAAATTTGTCTGTTTACATGCTGCAATATTGTCACAACTAGCAAAAAAATATCATTGTTCATAAACGAAATTCAAGGTGATTTACAGTATTTGCATTAAAAGAATACTTTAATTCTATCTAAATTGTATAAGCGTTTTACTTTCGAAGTTGAATATCCTATATATATTTTTTATTTGAGGTTAGAGGCAAGTTAAGGTTATGAACACCAAATTTAATTATGAATTATTAATCATGGCTACAATTTGTGATCAACTTTCATGTTTTCAGTAATAAATTTGTAAGGGAGAAGTTGTTGTACATATATATATACAAAAAGGACCTACAACAGGAAATAATTTAGGAATTTCTGTGTGAAGTACCTTCTCTAAGACTCCCTTACATACACATGAGGAATCCATCAGCTTAAGGAAACTTAGAAAAGCAAGCTCTGTTGAACAGATACTTCCTGGGCCTCCCAAACACCATACCCATCTCAAGACACTTGTGTCTGGAAATGCCAACGGGGTAGTTTTTATCTGCTGATTATTACATAGATCAATTTCCTCTCTCGAGAAGAACATGTTCAACAGACGCACTCCTTTACCAAAAATATCCTAAATTCTTAACAAATAAATAATCCTTTCTTCAGCAATGGATTGGAGGCAAAATAATATTGCATACAATTTTTTTTCTTCAAATTTTTTTATATTAAGATTGAGAAGTTTTGTTGATTTCAGTATGATTTGTTCTGGGCAATAGTGTACTTTATTAATTTGGAAAGGTCCTTAAAAGTATATTTCAGTAGCATCTTTGGTAGGTGTCAGTAAAAATTAGTATATATTTATTGAAATTCAACCAATGAAATTCTTATTTAAATTAGGATGAAATAGCGAACAAATTCCATTCAGGTACTGTTGAAGATTTATTGATCTAGTAAGGTAAAACTGTTTGATGAGGACGTCTGTTTATGTTCTTGGGCCAAATTCCCCCATTGCCATAATATTTTTTATGTTGTTTATCCTGTTAGCCACCCTTTTGGGGTTTCTTGTGGCATTGTGGTCAAACAATTGTGCAAAGATAAAAGCCTCCCAGCTGGCAAATGATCACATTCTCTTGAACCATTTCGCATCAGTTCTTCTCTCGAGTTTGTAGCCTTAAACCTTTCGCATCAGCCATATGCTGAGTTTGTATCATTAGTAGAAACTGTGTGTCAATAGAGTCAACAGAATTATTTTAATACTGGAATCTCCTCGATTTTTAGTTAATCAAAGAATTTGCCATTTTACGTTGAAAGAAGAGGCAGGTTTTTCTTTAGAGTTTTAACTCCAATTTTCTAGATCTGTTTCTGTGATTAAGTGTTAAATATTTCATAATATCTGGATTAAAAGTAATCCGTTGACCAAAATGAAGCTGAAGAAAATCTTCACTGAGACAAAAAGCACTGTGTACCGAATTCCAGCACAGAGTCTTAGGAAATCCGTCATTCCTATTATACGACTTAAAGGTACGTCTGCAACACTTAACTGAAAGGGGTTATTTTTCCTCATACTGAAATCTAGGGGGGGGGTTTTGTTGCTTTTCTTTATCTAATTCTCAGAATGCTTTTCGTTGTTTTTTTCTTTTACATGCACATGGTAAACTCTGATTTTCTGCAATTTTTTTTTTTTTAGTATAGGGGGGGGGGGGTATTTTATTGATTATAATCATTTGATACACTCCTTCAGTAGGCAGTGTCTTATATTTGGATCTCCAAAACAAGTGTTAAAGACAAGTAATCAAATTGTTACATGTCATATATTGTTTGACAGTTAGGCTGAGTGTAGATGAACTTGAAACTGACAGCCACTCATTTGTCAATATGTTTCTTGTTGATAAGAACATAGGCATGACACTTTTTACTTTATTGAGACATGATTCACCATTTTTCTTTCCCCAGAATTTGAACTGCACATAACTGAAAATACCCAGATCTCCTTTGCAACCTACATCACAGAAAATGTTTAAAGCTGGTCAGAAATGTTATTTTAGTGTCCATATGGAGTTGTAGGCTTCCATAGAGTACACTTCTGTACCATATTGAAGTCTTGGAATCGTATTTTGGAAATTTTGTAGAAATAAGGCAAAAAGTGAGTGACATTTTAATAGACATTAAGACAATGATTTTTTATATTCTAGCCAATTAAGATGCATTCTGCTCTTTTTATTTTATATCTAACATATTTCCATGACATTGACTTGGACTAATGATGTTTTTCACCTTAGCTAAGAAAACTGGGGAAGCCTATTCCATTTAGCTTTACCTAAGCTACAGACTGGTTTTGTAAAATACCTAGCCAGCAGAATCCGTTTCCCTTATACTTATCAAGGAGAATTATTCCTGGAATTTTTATATTTGGCCCTCTGCCATAATTTTAGAGGTCGAAAGAGTGTACCATTAATTTACCTCAGTCAGCTGTTACATCAGGTGTTAGGAGTCTAAACTAATATTCTCTTATATTTTCACCTATCTACTGTGATAATGAATAATATCCAAGGAAAGTGGAAGATTTTTTTGTTTTTTTTCTGAACAAAGACTTTATTCGGAAGCATGTTCTACAAATACAACAAACCTAACGGACAAATAAAAAATATGTTTTTATAAAAAAAATTTACAAAAGAAAAATCAAGAAAAGAATGCACTGTTAAATTTAGCCGAGTTTCAGAATAGAGTTTGAGTATGTCAAAATTTACTTTTTGAAAATATTGAAATCTCTATGAGACCACAGTCTCTTGATGAACAAACTTTAAGTAACTTTTCATCTGAATTTTTAAGATTTAAAAAGATCTGTTTTGTCTCGTGTTGCCAAGAGGAACTCTTGTCTATCTTGATGGACAAACTTTAAGTGACGAAGTCAAGAAGATCTGTTTTGTCTCGTGTTGTCAAGAGGAACTCTTGTCTATCTTGATGTGAAGATTCTTTACAATTCATCTCTTATTTTGGGATATAGTTTACAGCTCATGTCGAGGGCTTAAAACCATTTAAATAACAAACATCCAAAAGATTTCTTAAATACTTTATATTCTGATTTTATAGCCAAGATAAAACTTTTGGACTTGTTTTTCTCAAAATTTCATTTTTGGGCATATGCTGTTATTGTTTTAAGACCTCCATATATTGTAAGAGGTTGACTTGTCTTTTTTTCTCATTAGATATAAATGATGAATGTAGAGAAATAAGTCTATAGTTTTAATTTATTTAACTTAAAGCCCATCCCTGGAATAACCATTTGGGTGAGTAACAGCGTTTTGTCGTCTGGTGGAAGTTTAAAATCTTTGTAAAGTTTCGCATGAATTTCCATACGTCCATTGTTTGTAAACATCATGAGCATTTTTTTATCTGTAATATTTTGTTTAACTTTTTATACAAATATATCTCATCAAATATGTTTTGCTATATTGTAAAATTGTTTCATTTTTCAGAAGTGTATTTATTTGTTGTTTGTTTTATATGCGGTTTATCATGTTTATTATTTGTTTATAAATGGTGTCCGTATCTTATTTCTCTACATGAAGACAAATTTATTTAGAAACTTAAATAACACTGTCCTGTGTTAAACTTAAACTGAGAATATTGACTTGGATATACCAGAAAACTGAGTATATTGACTTGGATATACCAGAAACCTTAGCATTGTGACATCTGAATGTATCAGAAACTTGGGATAATGTTATATGATCTATATAATCATGCAGGTTTCACCATATCACAAATAGTTGACTTGTAAAGTATAATTTGTTATGAATATGTACCTAGTCCGACCATTGTGTAAATGTTAATATTGTTATCAAATAATTAAACTGTCACATGCCGCATGTTCCTCTGTTGTGAGATAGGTTTATCATGGTATATGTTGTTGTTGTTCCAGGAACCAACCCGTATGATATGAGTGCTTCAGTGACGAGCCCATCGGGTGTCACAGAGATGTGTGATGTCGTCAACCTTGATGATAACAGATACAGCATCAAATTTGTTCCTAAAGAGATGGGATCACATACAGTCAGTGTCAAACACAAGGATATGCACATCCCAGGTATGTAGGATTGAAAACACAGATGTTATCTCTAATCTGCTGTACCTGAGAATCCATGCCAAAGAAACAAATAAATCAATACTTTGTGCTTTCCAATAAAAGAACTATCTCGATAAGGTATTTCCAACACAGCAAAATGCTTCACAGTTATTGCCTTCCTGTTGCCCTCAGAGGTAACTGGCAACAAGAAGCCGATCTGTTTTGTAATGTCTTTGTATTGGTTTGTGATTTTCCTGTGTTTCCATTTGTTGCCAATGGCATCGAGGGTAGTTTCCTTCACTCATATCAGTGAAATAAGCACGATGTTAAACCCCATCCAAAAAACACATTTATTAGTTGTATTTTTGTGGCTGTTTGTCGGTACCACGGAGTACGGAGTTAAACACCAATCAAACATATTTCTTGTTAGACTATTTGGTCAGTCACAGCATTAAACACCAACGAGTCGATCAATCCAAGAATACACAGAACTATAAAGCTTTCAGAAAATGCTCTCCAGGTTCTATTGAAACAATTAAAATTATTTAAGCTTGCAAGTATCATAGGAATATTGCAGCTTTGTACATTTTTATCATAATTAATGATCCTTACAGCAATGTGATCCTACTCCGATGTACCGTCCATGGGTTCGAGTCCAACTGTCAACCCTCAGGTATATGAGTGTCACACGATGTGGCTCCCGCAATTCAGGGGAGGGGGTGGTTTTTACTAGGTTTCCTCTCGGTTTTCCATAGTATTTAAGCAAGGAACAGTGTGAAATGAAAAATCCATCGTCATGAGTGAAATAGCCTTGAGTGTGATGTTAAACCCCAATCAAACAAACTTTGTGTAAAACGCCAAGTAAATAATTACCTGGACACCTGCACTGATAGGAGACCCTGTAGCCTGACACATACCTGTGGTGTGAGTCAGCCGATGCCTGTTCATTCTATTGGGATTCGCTGAAGTGAAGAAGAGTTATAGCCTGGGTGGATCTCAATGGGTTTATTTGATTAGGTTTATAGAAAACTCACCTGAGCTAATCAAACCGTGAGGCGGAAAAAGGTCACCTTTAAACCCCTGTCTTTGGAGCCCAATAGTAGACACAATGTAAATAGGAAGAGAATTAATTCTCCAAAAATTTCATACAAAAACAAAAGTACCTTAATTTTTTATTTTTTGTTTAAATTGAGACCCATGTAATGTGTCATAAAAATGGATTAAATTGATTACTTAAAATTAAAACAAAAATATTTTAATTAGATATTTTTTATCTTGAATACAATTTAGGGTTTTTTTTAGGAATTTATGGCAGATAAAAATAGCAACATGTCCATCCAGTAAATTCTGATTGCATTCTCAGGGGAGTAATGCATTAGACTTGACATGCTATTAACTTTTCTAAAGTTTGAAACCGCTCTATAAGTTCTTGTTCTTACAAAAGTTTGTGACTGATGCTTTCAAAGGATTTATTCTATGGAGGAGTGACCATAAAATAGTACAGGTTAGGAATTTGAATATCAAGTCATTGACATGTGTTGTACCTAGTACAGTTACTTCAGTCGAGATCATAGCACTGGTAGCTAACATCACCGGACAATTTGTTGGTCAGATTTTGTTTTTTGATAATTTGCTGAGCCCATTATAGTTTACTTTTGATCCCTATATTCTTGGATGTTGTTTAAATGATATGCTGAAGGCAGTGTCGTTGTTGGAGATCCTAGTTTGTTCACGGAATACTTACATATGTGCTCATCCTGCCTTTCTGTCCGTTCATTTGTACTATTATCTTATCAGAGTGGCTGATATCAGTGTTAAACAATCAATATAAGTTCTATGATAACACCAGTATTATACTCCACAGTATATCACCTAGTTGTATTGCATATCTTGAGTGTTATTTTGACAGGGAAATTCCTCCTGTGACGGCAATGATATCAATCTAGTATCTGCTTGAGTACAGTTATATTACAATATGTTATTGGTTGTTTAAACAGGAAGTCCATTTGAGTTCACGGTTGGACCAATCACAGGAGGTGGCTCACACAAAGTCCATGCATCTGGTCCTGGACTTGAAAGAGGAGAAGTCGACATTAAAAGTAAGTTTTAACAGTCAGCTAATCAAATTATTTCCATCGCTCTCTTATTATTCCATTTGTGTAAATTTCTTTAAAAGTTTGCCCCATATTGGGATTAATGTTTTTGTTGGTATTTTTGTTGATATCTGTTACTGGATTATAGAGGGTTCCAATCTTTCAATAGAATTACTTGTACTTGAATTGCTCTTGTATAAATTAACCTACATGTGCATGGTACAGTAGAAACAAGCACCTGTTGTGTTTTTATAAACACATTCATACGTTTTTCTCTTTCCAGATGAATTTAATATATACACCCGTGAGGCTGGCGCTGGTGGTCTCTCAATTGCTGTAGAAGGCCCATCTAAGGCAGAGATCAACTTTGAAGATCGCAAAGACGGATCTTGTGGGGTGTCCTATGCTGTAACTGAACCAGGTGTGTGTCTCTTTATGTCTGCTGATTAATTTATCTGCAGTTAAACATTATGCCTTATACAAAGTGTGTCTGTTGACCGTCAGGTATATGAGTGAGTCACATGATGTGGGGGTGTTTTTTACGAGGTTTCTTCCCAGTTTTCCACTAATTAGGCAAGGAGCATTGTGAACTGGACAATCCGTCGTCATATAAGTGAAATACCCTTGAATACAACGTTAAACCTGAATCAAACAAACATATACAAAGTGAAAAGTTGCCAAGTTTGTCTTGATGAAGTGAATTCTATCAGCATGAAGGACAGGTTAATTTGAAGTGTCTGATGCCCTCTATCTATGATCAGTTGTATCAATCATAAAGATAATGAACATTAGTTTTTTAACACATCGAGCACTTCACCTTTATGGTTGTGTTCGTGTGGTTTTGTACTGTTGGATAACGCTGTCATCTTAGTGAAGTACTCTCCAGCCCTTAATAAACCCTCAATCAGTCAGTCAATGTCTCCAATTGATAATGGACTGAAAACAACTAGCAACTAATTTGTTAATATTTTCATTTCAATAGAAACTTTTCTTCAACTTTTTGGATTTGGATTGAAACCTTTGTTTCTATTCCGTTTCAGGTGACTACATGGTTTCGATTAAATTTAACGATGAGCACATCCCTGAGTCTCCATTCAGAGTACCCATCAGCCCCAGTGTTCATGATGCTAAACGTCTCTCAGTCAAGGCTCTACAGGAGAAGGGATTACAGGTAGAGGAAAAACTCTATTTTGCATTTAATTGTGCAGTATCTGGGATCATAGGTATCTGGTTAAATGGCCGCAAAACCAAAGACTTGATAATTATTTATACCAATTATACCACACTTTAACACCTTAGTTATCGTCGTTCAGATTAACCTACTTTTCCAAAATTTGATTCAATTAGTGAAATCTGATGAATAATCCTGTCAAATATCAAGAATGTTTTAAATTTTTTTAGTAGGAAGTGAGTTGATTTAAGATATATGAAAGCAGATTACTTGGCGCAAAAAGGTTCACACTTCATAAGAGCTCTGACATTTTCATTGTGTTCTATTCCACTATATCAATAGGACGGTTTCTAAAATGGTTTTTGGTTTTTCTTCGTTTTTCAGGTTGGAAAGCCAGCTGCATTTACAGTGAACTTTAATGGAGCTGAGGGCAACCTCTCTGCTAGGGTAGTGGCGCCATCTGGTGCTGAAGATGAGGCTCTCATTCAAGAAGTTGACTCCGGTACGATTTCTTAAAGATTTTCATAATAAATTAAATTTCTGATTAACAAAAAGTTTTGCTGTGAATAAAAATATATTTATAAGGTAAGAAATAAAGGATAAAATAATGTCATATTAAATCAAATTTCACCTACTTTTTTCAATTCAATAAAATTGATGGAATTTTTTTATCAATCAAGGACAAGGTCCTTGATGTAGTATTTTAAAATTTTTAAGGAAAGAAAGTCATTTGTTAAATAGAATTGATTTGATGATGGTCATAATATTTGTTTTTCCTCAGGCGAGTATGCTGTACGCTTTATCCCCCGAGAAAATGGTCTTCATTACGTTCATGTTATGTTTAACGGATGTCATATCCCTGGCAGTCCTTTTAAAATTCTCGTTGGTAAAGTGGACGCTGACCCAGGTAGAGTAAAGGCTTACGGGGATGGCTTGAGGACTGGACGCACAGGTGAGTTCTTCAAAGGGAGATAAGTGTGTCATTGAAACTTAATGCCTAGAACTTTCATATTAGAATACACACTCCTCTTAATTTTAATAGAGCTCATTATTCAACCTACATCTTTGGTAAACTTACGGAGGTCCACTTTTCACACAAGCTCAACCCCCACAAACAGGGAAATTATCATCAATATTGTAAAACACATAGAAGATAACTTATTTCCTTTCAGAAATATAATATTAACTATGTCAAGTTCTTAAATTTCTCTGACGTAAATTGAAACAATTGTCTTAATGTTGGCAGATCAAGTTTGCAAGTTTTATGTGAACACTGCTGATGCTGGTTCCGGGGCTTTAGCTGTCACAGTAGAAGGTCCCTCTAAAGTGAAACTGGATTGTAAGGAGATTGAGGAAGGCTATGAATTCAGTTATACACCAACGGCTGCTGGAGATTATTATATCAAGATACGTTACGCTGGCGTAAACATTGTCGGAAGTCCATTCAAGGCAGTCATCGAAGGTAAGTGCGTTTTGTCATGTTCCAGACAGCTAAAGGGCAATGAGAAGCCGATATGAAAGAAGTTAATCATGTCTATACCAGCTGGATTAAGTAGAAGAATCGCGGAGGAAACAATTTGACAGTTTTGAAAAACCATTGTGAGGAAGGTGGAATTCCAATTCAGTTCTGCAGTCTACTTTATTCAGGGTTACTTTAATGGACACCAATGCAAAGCAGGCTAAATAAACTATTCCACCAATTGACTTCACGGTTAAAATAATCATTGGGCAGCAAGCTGGTTGGTTCGACTCCAATGTTCATTTGTTCAGTTCCTGTATGGGTCTGACGTCTCTGATCCAGTACCATTTCTAACAAAGATGCCCTCTGTAGGGGCAAAAGGTGGTATGTTCAGAGCAACAGACTTTACTTTACATGGGATGAACATGAATTTTTTAACACAGTTTACAATTAACAAGTGTGTTTGTGGCTGTATCACACCTGCCCATCCAGCGTATTTATACGCAAAATTTATGTTGAAGACACCAACATGAAATTAAAATTCCACAAAAATACACATAATGGTAAGAAAATACTCCTAAAAGATAATTTTCTTCTACATAAATGTCTTCCAGGTTAGACAGGTCTGCTGTACATTCTGACAGTACATAGTGCTATACAAGTGAAATACCCTTGAGCAAATTGTTAAACACAAATCAATCAAAGACTTTATCCTTGTTATATTGTAATCCATATGGTACCTTTGTTACAGGAACTGGTCGATCATCAGGTCTTCATGAGCAATCCTCCGTGATCGTAGAAACCGTTACAAAGACAAGCACTATGACAAAGTTCAAGGGCATTCAGAAGTTTGATTCAGACGCCAGTAAGGTGGTCGCCACGGGCAATGGATTAGAAAGGGCCAATAAAAATAAGACCTCAGGATTCACAATAGATGCATCAAAAGCAGGTAAGACAATTGTGACTGGTTTTAATCTCACACAGGTGAGACAACTGTGACCGGTTTTAATCTCACACAGGTAAGACAATTGTGACTGGTTTTAATCTCACACAGGTGAGACAATTGTGACTGGTTTTAATCTCACACAGGTGAGACAATTGTGGCTGGTTTTAATCTCACACAGGTGAGACAATTGTGACTGGTTTTACTCTCACACAGGTGAGAAGGTGACAAAGATACACTAGTCTATTGCCCGTGTTTTAAAGAAAGAGAAAGGCAAAGAGATTCTTAAGTGTCTATCTGGAATAAGAATATCTCTTAAGAATAGTTGTTCTACTCACACTATGCCTGCAGTGTTTTTATCTATTAAATGCAACAAATGGATAAAATGTTTTACTTGATAGAGCTCTAAATAACCTAGATCAAAGATAACGGGTCAGGGTATCCACACTGCTTTGATTTACAGAATAGGTTGTTTAGCTGGGTTTAAACTTGTCTCTGGTTGAAGAGCAAAGTCACAGTTTCAATGAAAACTCGCTTGATTTTAACAAAATTGGGCTCCATTACACCAAACCTATATTCTCAATGTTACAGAGTATGCCTCCTTCCAAGGGGTGGTCCCTGCTACACGTGGCTTAAGTTCTACTTATTATCTCACTTCCATGATAGAACATTACATATGTAATTCTGACCTACATATATTATCTCTGAACAAATCTTTGATTGGAGGTTAATTAGTTGAATGCCATAACATGTGAATTTCTCTTCACTGAAGGTCAAGTTTCAGAAATATATAAAGTGAAATAACCTTGAGTATTGCGTAAAACCCCAATCAATCCTAGGGTGATGTGTTATATGTTTGAATTATCTATAATGCTAATGTTTTTTTCTCTCTGCAGGCAATAATATTCTATTCGTTGGAATCTGGGGACCTAAGGGCCCAGGTGAGGAATTGATCGTGAAGAAAACCGCTCATTTCACATACAGCGTAAACTACATGGTCAAAGATCCAGGCACATACATGTTAATTGTGAGATGGGGTGATCAGAATATTCCCGGCAGCCCATTCGCTGTGGAGTGTAAGTAAGGCGACTGAGACGCCCTTTAATCTTGTCAGGACTGCCCCGCAAACAGAAAATCATCGCAAGAATTGCTCTAAAGCCCAAGATCTTTAGAGAGTTCAAAAGCTTGTTGAATTGATATTTGTCAGTGGGAGCGAAAAGTTATATATTATACCTACTTAAATTAACAAAGAAGGAGAGGAAAAAAGAATGAAAAATGGCAATAAAAAAGAGAAAACCTATTTTAAAACACTAAACGAATAATATTTTGCTTTGTAAAACAGCAAAGGAGTTATGGGATGGGGTTATATTTATCTATGCATTGGAAATTGTTTAGTTCAGTCTTGGCTTTGAGGAAGTCCACTGCCAATTTTAAATGACAATGTTTGTAATTTGATTGAAAACTCGCCGAAGTTTGGCTTCTTTCTATGTTTTAATTTTCTGCTTGCAAAATACAATTTTGTTACATTGTCTACAGACTTATTTTTCCATTGTGAAATCATGCATTCTGAAAACAAATAATCTTTGAACTCATTTGTAGTTCGCTCTAGTTAATGACATTTTTATACCTTGTAATCTCAATTTTTAGTACGCTATATGATATCGTTTTTGTATTTTTATAGTAGACATGGTCTGTAGATCTTTTGTTATATTCTCATTGTTTTGGAGGAGTAGTTTTGAAAGCATAATTGTCCATGCAAAAAATGGAAAGCTCGATTGTGATTGGTTAAAATATCTGGAGACATAATTACGTCCTCATTTTTTTTTGTTATAAAAGTTTGGCGTCATATACTGTTTTTGGTTGTAAGCTCTGAAGAAATGCTTGCTCTTAATAGCACAAACCTGAAAAATCTTCATTTTTGTTTAAGTGTTTTTTTTTTATTGTAAAATTTACTTGGCTATGTATACACTTTGCCAGGATAATAAAAATTGTTGCTAAATAAACTTTTTTGTCTTCTCATGATTTATTTAAACTGTAGAATTAGCAGACTTAAATCTTTCACACTACACAAATGTAATGACGACCCTTTGCGTTGTTAGTTCTACTGTCAATATCTGCGATCAATTTTAAATTGAACGGAGAAAAAAAAATGTGAAGATCATCAAATCGGCCCAACAGCTATTTAGATAACCATTGCACATTTGCTTCATGGTTTGACAAGAGGTATTCATCCTTGTGACCACTCTTAGGGGTAAGACAAAGGTATTCTCTGGGGTATGTACATGTATGTTACAGTTCAGCACATACCAACCTAGTTGATGTCACTTAAACACCTTGGATACTGGAGCTGTATAGTTTGTCAGTGAAAGCCTGAATAGCCTTCTCATGGGTAACTTAGATTGATAAAGCCTGAATAGCCTTCTCATGGGTAACTTAGATTGATAAAGCCTGAATAGCCTTCTCATGGGTAAATTAGATTGATAAAGCCTGAATAGCCTTCTCATGGGTAACTTCGATTGATAAAGCCCAATTCAATTAACTAGAATATTTGTTTTACATATTCTTGGTATCAGTTTTGTATCCATATTATCAAGCGATAACAATGTCCACTGTTTATAAGCCTTTGCTTCATTTTGGAAATGCATCTGTTTGCATATAACAGTAACAGCAGGTATCAGGTTGTCCATTTGCTGAAAACAGTTTTATAATGTTACTATTGCCAAAAGTAATATTCAGTGCTGTATGAAATCATTATTCATAAGGTTTTTACTAGTGTTTATCTATTTATCAGCAATATTACATGTATTTACACCTAGCATGTTATAGTCGTGGATTGGCCATACATGTATCAATTGATCAAAGGGACATCACTCCTTGACACTTAGACGAAACACACTTGGAGAAAAAAAAACCCTAGGTCAGTCAAAATACAGAGTTGTAGTGTCCATGCAAAATGTACACGCGAGACCATTTATTGAGCACCAACACTGGGTAATCGTACTTATAAAAATATAAGTGTATCCGAAAATTACCCTGTTTTTTTGTGATTGTGGTATTTATGGTATACTTAAGATTATTTCACTCAAATGATGAATGGCTCATTGTGGAAATAAAGATGCTACAGTAAAATCTGTTGGTGTCTGGATTCCTGTCAACATTTTCCTGTGATTTGCAGAGGACGATTCCCACATCCTCCAGTGAATAGGAGGTGATTGTTTTTACAAATTCCCCAGACCTTCTCCGGGAAGCGAGACCTGGTAATACAGTACACATACAAAAAAAATCTACTTCATGCAGTACCATAGATGTAGCCCGAGTTCCAAGTCAGATTGGTTTGTTTGATTGGGGTTTATTGCTTTACTTAAAGGGAAAGACAACTGTTTTTCGACCTAAACTTATGATTGCATATTTTCAAAGACAAACATCTGTATTGCACTTGCATTCGAGTAAACATAGCCATTGATTGGTTAATTTAACAGGCGGGACTGACATTGTTCCAAAACACGGTCGGTCACCAGTGTCTGTTTGCTTATGGATACATTGGAAGGCATCTATAACAACAAGGCGTATACACAAGCTTGGTCATCCAAGCGCAATGTTAATTTTCTATATACATATCAAAATAGCTCTTTGGGTAACACATACATTCAGCAGGTTTTCAGCTGACATGTGGTTTTAAAAAATCCGGTTTATAGTACCCGGTTGATATGTACAAGTGGGTTGTTGATTTGCTTGGGGACGGAACCCTCCCTTTCAGCTTTATATGAAAACATCCACCAGTGCAGACAATAGGGGAGAGTCACGACTAGATGATGTTACTACCGTGTTTTCCAACAATGACAATGACGTCAGTTCCGCTTTTTAAATTAACGGCTATGCTAATTCGATTGCAAGTGCAATACAGATGGTTGTCTTTGAAAATATGCAATAAAAATTAGAAGTGTAGGTCGAAAAACAGTAGCCTTTGCCTTTAATGTTTTCCCCTTTTTCTGGCAAATTATAGAATAACAGGTAATAACAAGACGAAACGATACCGTAATCACATTCCAATTATATTTCTATGGGTAGCCATGGCTGGTAGGCAAATACCAGCGAGGCGAGTCGCATATTTATCGTTCTAGCAACGAGGAACTTCAAACAAGAACATCGTTAATTTCAAGCAAGCGATAAATGTTCCGTTTGTTTGAATTTCAGAATCGTGATAAGGAGACCTGTTACGAACTGTCCTCAAGATTGCAGTGGTCACCTCGTGCTCCTTCCTCATATACCTGCTAGCCAATGGAGAACTCCAATCTGTGGGTCGTACATCTAAGGAGGATCAGGATACCACACTCACATATCACTAGGTTTCAAAATCGTTAAATACAGTTTATCTACCCAGATTTTGTTTGTTTTTGTTTTGTATTTTGCCCTATTTTATCAAATATGATTTATATTTTCAGTTCGCTGTAAATCATTATAAAATAATGGTGAACATGAAACGCTTGCATTTTAATTGGTTTATGCGCGAGGGATCATTGAGAAAGCGGCGTCCAGCCTTTAATAATACATCCAAATATTGATGAAAAATAGTTTACGCAGTTTACCACCTCAGACTTGTTCTGCTCTTTATGTTTCCCTATTTATACAGTATGAATTATTTCTTCATTTTGCTGTCAGCTATTAAAAATCAACCGTGAAATAAATACTCTCACGTCATATGTGTTTTTGCGGGAGACATCATGGAGAAAGCGGCGTCCATGTTGGATAATTTATGCAAATATTCACAAAACAGGCAAATAACAATTGAACAAAGCTATGCCGGAACACAGGGGCTCGTTACCATAGAGACCGTCTATGTATTCAGAAAAGATAAAGGGCTGACACTGTGGGGTGGACCCAGCTTGTACCGTGATGAAATTTAACCGATTCAAGTCCACTTATCACGTTAAAAATAATACATACCACCTGTGCGTGTGTGGACAAATGTGATCGGTACTGAGCCCCTGTGTGTCGGAACAGCAAATGAAAACATTGGTATTTATTTTTTATTTTTTTTATATTGAATATCGACACTATTTTCGTTATTTTGGGCTTACGTTTTCTTAGTTTGAACAGATTCTAGTTCACAAACACATGTGCAGATGTTCGAATTTATTTAAGAAAAATAAAGAAGACTCCATTCTACCTTCTAAATTTTCTTCAAATTATTTTCGAACAGAACATCCGTTTCGAAGGGGATGAACATTTTACATAACAAATTTACAAAATGAATATTAATCCAAGAACCAACTTTGATCTCTTATTGTGCCACGCTGTTAAGTTATACGATTCAATGCACTTTTAACCTGCCTTTGAAAGTGGATTTAACTGAGAGTGGATAAAATATCAGAAATACATGTGATAGATCTTAATTTTTTTGTTCAAAATGAAATAGAAATCTGCCTAATACTTTAACGATCCAATTACTGCAAAACTGATTTATGCTTGTGCGAAATTAGGCTCTTCCTGTAATTTGTCCTCTTGTGGTTGATTACATCCTTTAACATGATACTCTGAATTTAAGATCCACACGCACATCATTAAATCTGGTTGATTAGTTGGTTTGGCGGTTATACGAGAAGTTGCACGTTGCATTCATATAGCTGCATGCCACTTGCTATCCTTAGACGTTTGTACTACATTGCACGGGTTTACAGTTCCGAGAATAAGGCCCGCCTACTTCCGTTTGGAACGCAAACAGCACCATATATGGCAAGCTGTTAACTAGATGCAGAGTTCTGTATCTCTGATCGTCTATCATATCATGTAGCCGTAGAGATACAGAGTTCAAACGCTCATAA
>JAQQZZ010094103.1:0-17302 GCA_030265115.1 Mopalia vespertina | reverse complement strand
TTGCCACGCCCAAAATGTCAGCTACCAGTGATCGTAGGTAGGTATATACTTGTAACCCTCAAGTGATTTTATAAGATAAAGAAACGATAAGTCGATATCATATTTAAATATGTTTAATAGTAACCTTTCAAGGGATATAGGGGTTATTGCAACCCGGAGCATCGCTTTAATATACATATAGATGTTAAACATTTATGAGAAGAATGATAAATAAGATGTTACCTTTGTGGCAGGGGTGAGTCTTCTGGCATAGAAAGAGAGAGGTCACCATCACCTAACTGAAAAGTAATATAATTTATAAAAAGTCAAATACAATAAGAGCCACACCTCTTAAGCTTACCGATGTACATGTGCAACAAATATACTTATTAAATAACATTGAAGAGTTTAAGTCAGACTTTATCTATGCTGAAAAATTGGGCTTTTAGCATTACCACCAGCATGACTGTAAATACCAATGTTTAAATCTTCAGTACAGCTTTAAGCACCATGAAAATAAATAAATAAACAAAATCTAACAGAACATAAGATATTTTCACTATGCATTTAAAATCCATAACAGGCCCATTTCTTTCTAACATTTCCCTCTATACAATTCCTCCCCAGTATATACATGTATTGTAATAAAATATGACTAGTTTAACTTGTTTACCTGAACAAGGATCCTAGGTCGTTGTGGCGAAGGGTAAGGAACATCAAACATGAAGTGTGAGATATTTCTGAAACAATAAAAAACATACACATTTAAAGAATACATTTTCACAGTTCGAAGAACAGATTTTTCATTTTAATTTTCTCTAGCATTGGTATGTTTGCTCGAGGTTTTATCCACTATTTCATACTCATTTCACTCACATGACATCAGACATGATTGCCAGCTTGCCAGTCAATTGTTCATTTAATTGGGGTTTTATGCAACATCATATGGTTAAATGAAGCCACCTTCAAAATCAGAGATGACAAAAATTGACAAGATATAAGACCCAGGAGCCCAGAACTTAACATACTGTGGAATTTTACACATTATTGTAACTCATTGTTTGTTCTGATTGGTCAAATATACATTATGATGGCATAAAACTAAAAACCTAAAAAACTAAGGTCTGTCTCTAACCCGGTTTTAGTGATTTAATCTGGTGTTAGTGGTGAATTGCTTTCGAGCAACTGACCCCATATTTTATGAAAATTTAACAGCCCTTTTCAAACTTTACAGATGTTAGAGATATTGGTTTTGTTTTACTATAGTTAATATAGTTAGTTAGTTATTATTATAGTTTTGATTGAATGAAACAAAGTGCTTGTCATTCAAAAAAGATTAACAAGTAAAAAACATAACCTGTAAGAGAAATGTTAAAAACAATGCGAGTTTTGACAAACACAGAAGACTAACCTCTCTACTGGGACTATATGAGGACCTGTAGCTGTTATGTTAGAGACGTAGAAAAGAAACTTCTTAAAGGCATCAAAGAAAGGATAATGTGAGAGGAGACAAATACACTTGTTAAAGTGGACGTTTTTCATAATATTGTATTGTTCTCGGATGATTTTATTCTTTAATCCCAGGTGTCTCATTTGAATGTCTGTGAGTCTGTCTTCAGGGAAGTCCTCGTAAAATGTTACAGCTGCTCCATAAAGCTGGCAAATAGATGGGACAGACTCATATGTAAATACATATATTCATTTTGCGGTTAAATATGCAAGTAGTCCTACTAATGAATTTAACCATTTTAAAATCAATAACCTTTGCATCAAATGAGAAAAGAACCATAAATCAGTCAAGACAAGCTAAAAAAAAAAAAATATGCTTTTTGTGTAATTATTTAATTTCACTTTATAGCATATCTAGCACAAATATTTCTTAAACACTTAAAAAATAAGTCTATTATCCCCACTTGACAGATTGAAAAGATTGGTCCACAGCATTGAAATCAAATTGCATGTCAATTATTTTCACTTTCAACTATAGTTTAGTACTAAACATATACTTTTCTGATTCAGAGCTCTTTTAAAAAAATCATAAAGATACCAGTAATTCACGATAAATGAAACTTTATCTGGTGATTAACAAGATGTCTATGTCTGTGTACCTTTTCTCCCGCTGCACCTGTCAGTATGAATGTTGAGAAGACAGGCAGCGGATGCTGGGCATTAGCTGACCAGCACTCTATAGTAGCACCCATCGGCAGACAGAACATAGGCACTGAATCAGG
The DNA here is from genome assembly GCA_030265115.1 of Mopalia vespertina. Lineage (NCBI taxonomy): Eukaryota > Metazoa > Mollusca > Polyplacophora > Chitonida > Mopaliidae > Mopalia > Mopalia vespertina. Next base: position 15,092 of record JAQQZZ010094103.1, on the reverse strand, counting down.
CAGAGGGAAATCCTCATAGTCCTCGGCTGGATACCGACTCAATATAGCTGTCAATAAATACATACAATTTAAATCAGGAGATCAAAACAGATTGTACACAATTTCAAATACACTTGATATAATTCCCTTTACTAGGTGTAATAAATATGTTGTAAAATAGTAGCAAAATAAAAAAGACATTCTCTGTCTCATATAATAACAAAAATACTAGAAAGATTGTCATTTTTTGTTGTCTCCCAACAAGGACCTTACAGTGTCTGTTTTGGGGGTTTGTGTTGAGAATCAAAATAATGATCTTCAAATCCAATTCAATAAAATTTTATTACATTGAAACAATTGGCTCTGTACCAAAAATAAACGCACACAGACAGGAAACATACATGTATCGCGTAAATCATTTGGAAACAAAATACAGACCATTGTTCATAACAAATAAGAGTGAAGATAGCTGTATTGAAAATCCAGAAAGGGTATAAATCCTGTACATGAGTTTTTATAGTTATATTGTAGACAAGAAGTCCAAAAACCAACGCAAACGGAAGTATAGAATACAAATATCAAAAAGATCTTGAAACATAATCTAGTCAGTCACCAGGAAGAACCAACCATTACAGTTTATAAAAAAACAAGATTAAATGTTGAAGTGTGATTGTTTTACTGACCAGGTTTATATGCCAGTATATCCTGCTTGGTCATTGCTTTCTTGTAGCATATATAAACATCAGATCCAACCTGGGGACATGAACAGAACACATGCTTATTTGAAACTTCACTGTGCACTGACAAGTTCTTCATTGACAATTAGCATGAAATTGTACTTTGCTTAATTTTTTTTTAAAAACTAGACAGAAATGATTTAACACCCTGCATCCTAAAAAAAACAACGTCTTGGATTGTTTGTTTGTTTGATTGGGGTTTAACGTCGTACTCAAGGGTATTTCACTTATATGACGACGCCTTATTACAGTGGAAAACCGGGATGAAACCTCGTAAAAACCACCCCCGTGATTGCCGGAGCCACATCTTGTGACTCACTCATATACCTGAGGGTCGACAGGCGGACTCGATCCTGTGAACGGTACATCGAAATAGGCACGGAAAGCGCACTCGCTAACCACTAAGCCACGGCCGCGGGCCCAAAGTCTTGGAAATTGTTCAACCAAAATTATATACCTGGGTAGGATGATGATAAAGCAATGGAAATGTTCATTCACCTAATCTTTTTTTTTTATGGAGTTTATACATACTTCCACAGGAACTTTAAGAAGCTTCGGGACCAAATTTTAAAACGTTTAATTGTGAAAGAAAAAAAATATCTATTTAAGATGTGATTTATGATAATTGGGTGATGTAAACGGAATTGAAAATGTTGTCTTACCATTCCTTTGTTTAAATTTTTAGGTATCTGGCAATAGGCATGTGGCGGTGATTCACCCTGGAGAGAGAAATGTTAAAACTTAAATTTTTTTGCTTCTTTCACTTTGTTCACATAACTTATACCTTTATCCAATGAAGAGAGGAACTGTATCTTTCATGTGGAAATGTAATTAAAAATACCACACAAGCTCAAAACCATCTCCCCACTGAATGAAGGCAAACAACATACAGATATTTTATAATTAATAATGGACTAAAAAGATTGACAGAATATGAACTATAGAGATTCTTTTCTGTTTAGAAACGTGATACTTCACAGTTCAGGTTAGTGTTTTATGAGAATTCTCTTGTACAGGCCCATTGACAGTCAGTTTTTCATTTTTATTTCTTTTTTACGAAATTTAGCCAAAAAATTTTGATAAATATTTAATGTACAATAACTGTTAACTTTACAAACAGATATGCAGCTCCCATAAGTGTTTACCTTATTTGTGAGTATAATACAGATATCGACTACAGCTAAACTGTCACTGGCAGCATGCTGTTGGGCTCGGCGGTATGTAATGAAGATCCGGTTACTGTTACTGTTGTTCACATTGGCTGGGTGACCAAATGGTGTGGTGTGGATAACTTCACTGTCCATCATCACTCTTTCCTTTCCATCATATAATACTCTGAAAATACAAGCAAATGCTTACATGTAAAGAAAACCAATTTTACCAAGCAGGAGTTACATGTACAAATAAAACATGCTCAATGACAGACATAATGGGGACACATAGTGTAATGTGGTGGAAAATAAAATTGGCTATCAAAAAACTTTTTGACAGTTTGAATATAAAAATTTCCATAAAGAACGACATACATGTTTAAATTGTGGCTCTTCTTTTTATCATACTTCGACAAGCATATTGCATAATCCTCTCACCAGAGCTTGAGCGGATTTAGCTTTCTGTAAATTGCTTTTATCAGTTTTTCCTACGTACCCAGTGTTTTATCATTAAGTTTAGCCATTTTGGTGAATAAAATAAAACAAGAGCTCAACTGAGTCGCAATATATGCCCGAAGAAATCTTGCCACCTGGAATATTAAAAGCAAGTTTGCATAGAACTTGGCTATTCTAGAATACACCTACACGACATCTTGACACGTGGAATATCTTATCTCAAATGGAACACTCGTACTAAGTTTGATTTGAATTCCATAAGCAAGTTTCAAGTTAATGTCCGAATTCAAAAAGTTGACAAGAGATTTCAAGTTAACAAGTTACACCAAACAAAATCCTACACAACATCTTGACACATGGAATATCTTAACTCTGTCTTGTCAAATGGAACACTCACACTAAAGTTTGATTCGAATTCCATAAGAAGTTTTTAAATAAACACAGAAACGAAATTAAGACTTTGCCACCAGGTGGCACCACCTGTAGTCCGACATTTGCCCAAACTAATCCCAAGCAACATCTTGTCACGTAGAACAATCATATAAAGTGTGATTCGAATTGCACCATAAGTTTTTAAGTAAACATACAGAAACCAAATTTAGACTTAAGGTCATTTCACTCATTTTATGGCATGTGAACCTCACAGGCAAAGAACAGGAAGGACATTCACCAGACACAATACAAAGACATCAGACACCAAAAACAGATCAGCTTCGTGTTGCCTTTAGCTTGCAAATGATCAGGGGCCAGTTGCTCGAAAGACGATTAGCCGCTATTAAATACCAGATTAAATCGCTAATACAGGGTTAGAGTAGACCTTGAACATGGCGTGACGTCATCTAATAATGGATTAAATTTTATAGCGCTTTGAGCAACCAGCTCCAAGGCAATACGACTTCCTGGCAACTGCCCGCAAGAACTTGAGTACATGTACATCTGGTATAAATCAGCAATAAACAGAAAATTGATCAAAAACTGACTATAAACTCATCATGATTAATAAGTATTGTTTGTGTTCAGTCAATCTTTCATGTAAATTTTTAAAAAATATAACTGCACCCCAATACCATAGTCAGATTTAATAGACATACAAGTGTTTATATGTAGCGTAAAACAAACACATTTATATTTAACTGGGCAAACAAGAGTTGTTTTAATTATAACGCAGTCATTAATGGCACACACGTTTTGAATTTCCATTCATCAGTGAACATGTTCCTTGTGTGTAGTTAGGTACATGTATGCATAATGAGAACAGAGTGCTGTGTGTATACATGTATATAGCTTTTAGACCGTCAACAGAGTGCAAATCAGAGAATAATACAATGCCACAAATATACCCAGGTGCAGTTTTGGGGCAAGATGACCTTGTGACAACACATACAGCTTTTTAGACCTCTCCCTCTTGACAACGCATACTGTTTTTTTTCACACTACACATCTCACTAGCTCATACACAAGATGAAGAATATCAACAGCTATGGAAATGATAGCTAATTAATGACATTAAGTTGGGATTGATTAGCTAACATTACAATTTAGGTTTACTCTTCTCGGTTAAGATGGGCTTTATGCTAATCTTATTGGAGTAGAGCAAACCTAATTTGTGGCCTGCCAAAATGATCAGTATAGAAATTCATACTTCAACCTGGATGTTCAACTGAATGCTCAAAGTGTATGTCCAGGGATTGATAAAAGTCATTTTCTTCAGAACCTTTTACAAAATTGAATAAATGGATAATTTGACAGCCCTTTGATGTTATGAAAACCCCATGTATTTTAAATAAAAGATATAATTGAAATCAAATTCAAATAAAGTATTGATTATCCGTAGTTGAAAACGGAAACATTAAGTATTTTTCAACTAAAATGGAGTTTTGATTTAATTTGAGCTTGGATATAATTCACAACAAATCATTGCTTGTTTGGACCTTTCCTGCATGTACATGTAACTATTCGTGAAATGGAATTTTGTATGACTGTCCCACATACATACATAAAAGGTTCATGATTTCTTAGATTCAGCGTCTGTGAAGAAGACAAAATTTGGTCACGATTACGAGCCCTTATCAGACTGTTTTAGTTCTGCACACACAATAAATCAGATCTGAGAGTAAGACATCCACAACAAATTGTGGGGAGGCGGTAGAAGTGGTGATCATTCATCTTTCCTTGAATAACCTGCACTATTACATGTACAGATGGTACATTTGCTGTATGCTTTATCTAATTATTTTTTAATCAGTGTCCTGATAAAGTATTATCAATGGTAATTTTAAAGAAGAGCAAGTACAAAGGAGATTACTCAATACTGGTATTATATTTTGGGTGTAGTCTGAAATGGTTATGTGATGAGGTTGGTTACTGGTTAGAGAAGTGTGTAGTATCCGGATGTGGGAGTTAAGGGGAAATCCTTACCACTGTTCTATACTCATGTCTTTATACACCTGCATCTGTATACAGCAGGATTAATGGTGTGGATGCACTTCATCCACACCAATATAACATACAATGCCTCATTCAGTAAATATAGATATAAGTTACAAAAAGTACATGACTGCTATGTGCAGTGCATATATATGTCTCTGTGCAAGTCATTAATGAATTATACTGTACATGACCTATAAGGGTTGAAATGTGGAAAATGTTATACAATTTTCACAATTTCGTCCCGTGGGCCAAATTTAAATTCTGGGAATGTAGTTTAAACTCAATTATTGTCAAAAATGTGTTTGCAAATCTGCTTTTAAATATGATTCACAAGATGTGTGAGTTGAATCGTAATCCTACTCGGTTACATACCTATAGACAGATTGTTGTTTCAAGGCTCCACATTAATACAGGTACATGTACCCAGAAAATGACTGTCAAACAGACTGTTTGTTTGATTGGGGTTTTAGTCTCAATGGTATTTCACTTGAACATCTATACTCCGTCGGTAGAACCAGTCAGGTTCGAATCCCGGTGGAGGCAAACAAATTTTCCTCTCTTCATGTACTCAATATATATTTTGAATAAATGAAGAGAGAAAAATTTGCTTGCCTCCACCAGGATTCGATATATATATTTTGAATAAATGAAGAGAGAAAAATTTGCTTGCCTCCACCGGGAATCGAACCCGGGACCTTTGGGTTCGATATATATATATATACACAGGCTCTCTCTTAAAATATATATATACAGGCCTGTACTGTTGGGGAGAATGGCCAGAACAGGGTTTCCCCATGGTTATGCAAACTTAATTTAAGAGGACCGATTTATAGGCTTCCCAAATTGTTTGCAGTCTTCATCTAAATTTGCATTTTGCTACTGATTATCAATGAAAATTGTGTTTATATGCAATTTTGCTTTATTTTTTACCAAGGCACATTTATGTATATTAAAAATCAGAAAACCAGGGGAAAATGCAAATGTTAAGTTACATGTAGCTCACAAAATTCTGGAGGAGCGATTTTAAGGTTATGCCAGAAAAGATTACAGTACAAGCATGTATATATACATGTATGTCCATTTCTTATGCTGTCCTACTTAAATACGGTGGAAAACGGAGGAAACCTTGTTAAATCAACTGCAATTGGCGCAGCCACCTCTTGTGAAGCTCTCATATACCTGAGATCAAGAAATGGACTCTATCCTGTAACTGGTACACCGAAGGAAAATCAGTAGTCCGATTCACTAAACACTGAACGACAGCTATGTACAGGCCTTGAAACAGAATAATAGTGAGGAGATTGTCATGGATTAATTCCTTGGAGTACATGTACATAGACCTGATTAATGGCATATTCCAAGTCTTACACATGTACGCGAACTGGTTGCTGGTTGCTAATTTATATGTATCATCAACCCGCTTGAAGCAAAATAGTTCAATAACAAAAGACTTTTTAGTTAGATGTGTGTTCCTTATCAACCTACAATTGTGCATGTAAAGTTACCAACATGACTATGACATCAGAAAATTAATGACACTTTCTGATTGGAATGGCTCCAATTTCTGAAACCAACAGTCACAACTCTTTGTAATAATAACATGCATTTCTACTCACCCAATATCTGAGAGTGGCGCTTTGTCTCTACCCCTCTTGCAGCACAGGAAGAGTTCTGAACAGCGAATACTGCCATGGTTGAGGTCAGCAGGGAGTCCAGTCGGGGTGCGCTCTATACATGTAAACCCTTTAGGCACCTTCTCCCCCTGACTCTTGTTTATGACAGCTATATCTGTGATGGGGTCTAGCTTGTGAGTTGGTTTGATGATGGCTTCATTGGACACCTCATCCAGGGGTACAGGTGCGTCAGGCAAACCAGCCACCACAAAATAGTCAGCCACACGCCTTTCCTCCATTATGGGGAACTGAAATTTTAGAAAAGAATGAAAGTCACCATAGGCACAAACTTGGACCAAGCACAACTTTGCCATTCAATCGGCTGTTCAAATCTTACTCAGACTACCATCTTCTTTTTATAAACAGAAAAACCTAGCTCCCTATAATGTGGACACTCAATTAAATAGTTTGATCATATAAAATTTGGAATACCACTGTATGCCAAGTTCAGAATATACCAGACGATAGTGGTCCCCTAAGAAAATGGCTAGCTTTTATGGACAATTGTCACATGACATACAATATTGCTATAAGATAAAAAGTGTTGGTCTTTACAATCTATTTATATATAAATGCGCAGTACATTTGGGGATAATGAATGTGTATGTAGGATAGGAGCAGGAATTGACATCATCCACGTACATGTATGATGGCAGGAGGAACATGCCATAGAGTTAAAACAGGAGTGTGGTATACTATAAATATGACTTTACATTGGGGTGTTTGGAGGAAACTGTAAGGAATTCTGGTGAAAATAGACATGTGATCTGTTACGACACTCACACATGCAGTTTGCCATACACTCAGCCATGGGACTCAAACTCACAAGAGTATTGTTAATGGAATAAATGGGCTTGATCACTCAAAAATTGGACAGAATTTTCTATTTAAATTAATCACTGTTAGCATAAATTACAAGTTGGTCAATATACATGTATTTCTAAAGATTAATCACACATGGAAAGGGATGTCTACATGTTGTTACCAGAAGTGAACTGTTTCTTTAATTAGGGAGACATGCTGTACTTGAGAGTAATTTCACTCATATGATGGTGTGCCAAGCTGAAGGAAACCAACCTCGACATCGTTTGTTTGTTTGTTTGTTTGATTGGGGTTTTACGTCGTACTCAAGGGTATTTCACTTATATGACGACGTGCCAGCCCAATGGATGAAGCAAACCACCCTCGACACACTGGCAACAAATAAAGACAAGACAGGACAAATACAGGACGCAATACGGACGCAATACAGACACCACAAACAGATCGGCTTCCTGTCCCCCTTTAGCTCTGTCGACATCGTTTGTAACAAGCAACGAAAAGTCTAGTGAATAGATGTTCAACTACAAATGTACATGTACTTTATTTACACGGCTATTGTATACGGTATAATTGTTTAACTGTTTTTTTTATTATCAAATACGTACATCTATATATAAGGTATATAAAATGATAAGATATACAGTATTTCGCATTGCCACCTCAACATTGACTTTGAATTGCTGCTACAACATTCACATATCTACCCTCTATAAGCCTGGAATGACAAGCAGCCACCAATGTGGTAGTACATTACAATACAAGAAGTAGACTTTCACATTGATATGGAAGTACATGTAGTACATGAGATCATTCAGTCATAATAAATCGACACCCCTATGCTAGGGTGATATTAACTTTTGCTAATATTTGTGTGTGGAATAGGTATGCCCATCGATTCAAGTTACATGTAATATAGTATACAAGAGCTTATTTGTCATTCAAAGATTACAGGACTGTGTCAAAACAACTGCTTATGAAATGAATTCCACAAACATGTAGAATTCATGAACTGTTAATTTGTCATACTGGAAACACAATGCCAGTGACATCTAGTTTGTGATTTGGCTGAAGGTACACAAAGAGCAAAATTACCTGTAAATTAGTTCAACTAAGCAATAAACATGTACTCTTTTACCCACTTGCAGTTAACATGGTACATGTATGTGTGCATACTGTACAACACACATTATACTAATACTATTAGATTTCATCTGCAGTACATGTATTTACTCAAATTCATAAATACAATAACATATTCTCTGTAACAACTGTTAACTTAAAGCAGGACTACTGAACAAATGTACATGGTGTCAGATACAAGCTCTCACATTTGTATTATATAGAACAAAGTTCACAAACAGTGGTCAAACAGCTGTTTACCAGAAAATAATCCCTAAGACAAACATCTTGAGAACTTGACTATCAAACTGCAGGGGTCAGTCACCAGAATGTAACATACCAACAATTCTGGTAAATACTCTAACGTTTCTTATAAAGTTACATTTAAAGCACAAACATATCCCACCTCACTACAGATTCATAATGCGAGGTATTTCTATACATAGCTCTATTACTTACCTATACATTTTAGGAGTCAATAAATGATGCATGCATATATATGTCTGAGGCTGTCACTTTCTGTGTTTAGTTAACACTGTAGATGTACATGAACACATATATATGACTTCACACATTTAGGTCAACACTAACTGTATCACAAACAGAGGCCATAGGCCAAGGAACAACAACAGCAGAGACAGTATCAATTTTTGTCACAGCATGAACAGGAAGTGTGTCAAACTATTACTATGAGTCTCTCGAGGAGACATTTGACTCTACATGGTTTTTGCATTAAAGAGTTTATTCTTGGATGATTTTAATCTTCAAAATTAAGTATCATTTTATTTTTTATCTTGTTATGTAAAGTAACTAACCAGATTTTTTTTATTCCCTATCATAGTTTTTCAACAATAGGAGTTGAAATGTGGTCACTGCAAGGTACATGTATCAAGACTGAAATTAAAATGACTCCATCAATTTACAGTTAACCACATGAAAACTGATACATTCTCAAACTGACTCCTTACTCAAGATATACATCATGTAAGCTTACAAGTGGTTTGTTTACAAATCTACACTTCTGGCTAAGTACATGTTTCCACACTAGGGTTTCAATTACAGGAATTATTGTATATGTGCTTCAACATTTATAAACAAAATAAATACTCTCTTAGTACATGAAAAATATACATGTACATGTAGCTATAATTGGCAGTGTCAAATGAAATATAACTGCTAATCTATAGTATACACTGTACATACATGTAGCAAAGTTTTAACACATATTGTTAATAATACATGTGATTTAATAGATTCATGTAGTCATATATTGTTTATTGTAACATGTAGATGTTCACACATTTACACACATGTATGTAGCATCACTAATAAGATTTTAGAAGGGCTTCAGGCTAATGAGTGTGTCTGTGTTTTGGAAATAGGATAAATGCATTATTTAATAATTATCCTTATAACACGTTTTATCTCCTTAAAAAATATATAGACAAAAAACAAAACAAAACAAAACAAAAAAAACAACTGAGATACATTATAAAGTCCAATACAAAAGTCTCCTATCATTCAAATGATGTTTGTTTGTTTGATTTGGGTTTAACATCGTAAAGGCGTACTTACAGGTATTTTACTTCTATGATAACATATTGTCCACTACACTGTTTCTGGATCAAATATGGTAGGAAACGGTCAAACCTTGTAAAAACTACCCACAGGATTATCAGAGACTCATTGTGTGATTCACTCATATACCTGATGGTGGACAGGTGAACTCAAACCCGTCGACGGTACATCGATGTAGGATTAGTAAGCCTACATGTACATTCTAAAACACTATGTAACAGCAGCTTTCACTATTAAAGCGTTCAGTTGAAATTGTATGGACAAATTACATGTACCAATTTAGATTAACGACTTATGAGGTGTGCCATTCAAACCTGTTCAGTAAATGAATATAAAGCTGAAAACCTTTAAGTTTTATCCTGAAGAGTTACAACAAAAAAAAAGGTGTGAATAGCAGGAAGACGAACATATGAGAGATAGAGCTATAATATAGTCACCATTGGTTCCACGGCAAAGGGGCTAACACATCAATTATCTCGCTTGATACATGATTTGTTTGTTTGTTTGATTGGGGTTTAACGTCGTACTGAAGGGTATTTCACTTATATGACGACGTGCCAGCTGAATGGGTGAAGGAAACCACCCTCGACACCACTGGCAACAAGCAAAGACAATAACAGGATGCAAAACAGACACCACAAACAGATTGGCTTCCTGTTCTCCTTTAGCTCTGAGAGCACCAGGGCAACATGAAGCTCCCTCCAACCACCCGTCGCTTGATACACGAAAGTGTATGTATGTAGACATACTCATAAATGTAGTCACATGCACACTGTATGCCCAGACTGTGATTGTCACACATGCCTTTTTCTGAGTTTGATAAAGTCAGAACTTACCAGTCACCAATTAAAGACTTGACAGGCAGCAATAGACTTTGGGGTATCTTGGCCTGTTGTAGTGAGAGCATAACATGCTGTCACATTCACAAAGACATATAAAGACAGTACACTCCTGTGTAAGATGGGGTGTCTGGCTATAGCTAATCCTCATTTATGATGTGGAGAGCTTTGTCTATCACACTGTCTCCATATTGATCAGTAAGCTGTGAAAGGCAGGACACATCCACTTGAGAAAACAGTACAGTCTTGAGTCAACCTTCTCGGTAAATACATCCTCTTGGGTCTCCCCAAACTCATCGGCAGGGTCTAACAACTCAGCCTGGTTGCATTGAGGCTGCTATCGGCTATTTGTTGGCACTGGATAAAAACAGACGGACTTATCCAGAAAGCTCATAATGAACATAGACTGCAGTGTCCAGAAAAATATAGGTCATTTCTTTCCAAGACTTGACCCAATGTATGAAGATTAGTTTTCATCCTACTGTAACATTGTTTGGGCTGCAATCAACTAGCACCTTCTTCAGAGTATAAACAAGGTCCAGGCAGAAACTCTAATTTGATTATATAATATGTCCTAGATATGATGTCTTACAGATACTCAAATACTGTGCTGGAGAGGTCCAGTTTACCTTAAAGTCTCTGTAAGATTGATTTTACATAAATACAGTAGCAGATTGAGATGACCAAGATTCAGTTAGATGTGATCAAATGTTACTCTCCTTCTAGGTGAAGACCAAAAAAAAAAAAAAACAGTATAGAAATTGAAATCATTCTTTTTTCACAACCAATCCCTTAAGATCATAGATAATATGTCCCAAGCCTTAAATTATCACCCGACAGAGGCAAACTTAAATAATGCTAAGTGTAACGTAACGTCGTTCTACTGCTGAAGAAAAACAACCCCAATTGAATTAACTGGGAATTTGCCAACTACATTTGCCATAAAGTGGTCATTGACAAAAAATAAAAAAATTGTGAGAAAAACCACTCTAAAATACTCTTACACTTGAACCTTGTAGAATAGACTAGAGTACAGAGATGCATTAGAAGCTTAAATAGACTGATCATAGTCCAGTACTCATAGAACCAGACTCAACATCTTAATCTGATGTTTAAAGAAACAGACATGTACAATATGCTATACCAACACAACAGGTTGCCATAGTAATGGAGTAGTCAATATCAACATGTTTACAGCCAGAACAATGCAGACATCTGTGTTATATCAGAGATTCCAGACCTCTTATTTCAAGCCATTTTCTTTGGTTCACACCATATCACCAGAGTAATGTCATGAAGAACAGATTGCACAAAGTATGATACATTTGCATGTATTGTAATAACAATGGACCATTTTTTTTTTAAAACCAGAAAGTTCCATATCTGGGATCTGACATAAGGATTTCCCAACCTACAGATCTACAGTACATGTAGTAAAGCAGTACAGGTGGCAACTTACTTATTTAATCGACCAAAAACCTACATGTACTCATGAATTTGTATATTTGAATTGCCAATGCCCATGTTGACAAGTGAGAACTCAATTCACTTTATATTCTTCTTGAGCAGTTTGTAGCTTCAATTTCTCAACAAATAACAAGTCCTTTTAAAAATCGTAAACCTTACCTTTTCAGTGACTAGCTTATTTCACTTTAAAAGGTTATTGATTTTCACCCACACATGATGGACCAATGGGTGAAAGAAACAGCCCTTGATGCCACTGGCAAGAAACAAAGACAAGACAGAATAAATACAGGACAATCACAGGACATAATATAATGACATCCCCAACAGATCAGCTTCATGATGCCCCTTAACTCTGAAAGCACTAGAGCAACTGGTAGTCCCCTCCCAACCCGCCACTTTCACATTTGGCTTTACCCTGATAGCAGCCAGGTAGAAAAGAATTATAACAGGAGTGATGTACAAATTCATACACTGTAGATGTATGAATATATTACAAGTATGTTATGTACAATTTACATTTAGCATTTAATTGATTGATTGGTGTTTTAAGGGAGTTTCACTTATATGACAGTGGTGTATTCCAATAATAATTGATACTAGCACAACCATAAAATGCTACATGTACATGTTTTGATACTGTTGGAAAGTTATTCTTCCCTCAGTGCTATTAAGCAAAGACAGCACTGCTAACCTCCAAACATACACTAGCCCTTAATAAGAGGGACATAAAGCATTTAATAGTTTACAACTAAACATGTATCTAACAAGGTACATGAATCAATAATCCTTACTTACATGTACTCTTGAGATTAACCTGATGGATGGTGCTGGCCAACTTCTATTCTCTTAAACCATGGATTGCTTATTCATTTACTAGGTTTTTAAGATTATGACAGAGGATGACAGACAAATAAACATACTTTCACAGTGCAGCTGCTTTACATTTCGATTCATTTGTTTTGTGCCTAATGTCTGGCTTTCACCTTACTGTAAATCACCTAAAATTTCGTTTATGAACAATGCCTACATTTTTGCTCGTTGTGATAATATGTCAGCATGTAAACATACAAATTTATGTTTTCTGAGAAATCTTGATGCTTTCTAACTGGGAAATCAATCGTCTGACTCTCAGACACAATTTCCAAGCCTTTAAAATAGCTGCCAAAGTAGCAATTTTATTGACTAATTTTTAGGTGATTTAGGGTATTGGTGACCCCTCTACCCTGGCCTATTTTGTGCTTGTATAGTAATTGATGGGTGCTCTAACTTCTGACTTGGATCAGGCCCTGGCTATTCTTTAGTCTAACAGTTTGACCGGACACATAACCAACCAACCAACAGCTGAGACATTCTCTCTGGCTGAATAATACATGTATTAAAGAGAAGATGAATTCTAGTTGAATTCTATTAATCTATCTTATTCATGTTACATTATCACCAATCTGCTATTGTTTAGTTAAAACAAGAAAGTTTGTGTTTCAGTCAATAGTGGAGGAAAAAAAGAAAAGTATATAAGTTTTAAGTACATTTTATGTATCGATACAGTAACATTAGTACTTTGAATAACATACATCATACATGTACTGTACATGTAGTATAACATACATGTAGTAATGCAGATAAACGTTTTTACAGGCTTATTATTTCACCCATGTATGTTGAAATTAGGGGTGATAATTGCCCATTATTTGACCATTGCGACACAGCTGTGTCGAAATATGTATTTGGAAGTTTCAAAGAACAGCTTATTAGCAAACAAACTACAATAATGATGAGGTCTGTTTTCCTTGGTCATTAGTTGATCAGTTTTTGAGAAATATTGTTGGAAACTGATGCTTTTGAAACGATAGATTGTTGGTATAACAGTTGTATTAGATTATTGTACAGTGTATATCCAAAAATATATTGATAGTTGTGATTAATTAATACATGTATGTCGATGCATTGTTGAAACTTGAACCCAGAAAAAAAATAAGAAAGAAATTGAAGATGTTTAAGCAGCCAAACTGTCACTGTTTCTTGCTGTGGTTCTGCTATTCTCAATCAAGGAGTAAGCTTACTGTTCAGTATTAAACATCGTCATAGACTTTTTCACTTCATCAGCTACTTAATATCTCAATTTTTATTCAGGAAGTAGCGAAAACACACTTAACATTCCATTAAAGTAACTGATCGGTAGCTGGAGTTGCTGAACAGTATTTCCACTGTAGAAGCAGACCTTTCCGGTGTGGCACTGAAGCCGATCTATGAGTACTAAGTAGAGGGTTGTTTCGGCACAGCCTGTGTACCCATGTCAATTATAACATGGAGTAAATCATCTGGTACATGATCTTACCACTACCAAACCAAAAAGGGTTTCAAATCTAAGTTTTGGGGATTAAATTAAACTCAAAATGCCGTTCAAAACTTCAACTAGTTATGAGACATGTACCAAGTAACATTCTTATGAACTAAGTGTCAGACCTTCCAGCTGAGTCTCTTGCAAATGATGAATTTAAACTGTGACCCTCTAATATCTCTTATCAATTTTACTGGATACATACATTGTGTAAACATCGATTATCGATTACCTATATAAGATAGTGGTGGGAGGGAGAAGCTAGATATTTATGCACTCGTTACTGTACATGAAGTTGTCATTGAATAATCAAATTAGCCTTTGAGCTTTTAAAACACACACCTCTTTTTGATTACATGCAGGGCTTGAAAATTCCCGAAATTCCAACTTGCCCCCAGGGCAACCACTGTAAGAAAAATAACTTGCCCCCCATTCTTCAGGTTGCCCCATTTTTTATGGAAATTTTTTTAACCATTTATATTAATTTATGTGTAAAGTCTTAT
>JAQQZZ010094092.1:0-17304 GCA_030265115.1 Mopalia vespertina | reverse complement strand
CTTTTTCCTGGTTGCTTCGACTAGCTTTTTCCTGGTCAAATCGACCAGCTTTTTCCTGGTCGATTCGACCAGCTTTTATCTGGTTGCTTCGACTAGCTTTTTCCTGGTCAAATCGACCAGCTTTTTCCTGGTCGATTCGACCAGCTTTTTCCTGATCAAATCGACCAGCTTTTTCCTGGTCGCTTAGACCAGCTTTTTCCTGGTCGATTCGACCAGCTTTTTCCTGGTGGTTTCGACCAGCTTTTTCCTGGTCGCTTTGACGAGCTTTTTCCTGGTCGCTTTGACGAGCTTTTTCCTTTGAAAGTAGACCGCCGTCATTTAAGTGGAACACGCCAATCAGTCAATCAATCCACAAATCAATCATAAGCTTGCAGCAGGTGATTGCGTGTAGCTTCGTGTTTTGCTTTCTTGGTTTCAGTGACATCTCAAAGTCGATCTGTTTTGGATTCTAATTGGCCTCTTGTGATTGTCCTGTATCGCATGATTTCTTACCAGTGGCGCCTTGGGTGGTTCCCTTCAAACCTCCAATCAAAAAATCAAAAAGTCTTATTTTCTTATTATCCAGTTTTTGTCTTTGTCATTAATTTGAAAGGAAAGTTGCACTGGTTAGAGAAAACGATTCAAAAAATTAAATTCTGACAAATACAGATTGATTGATTGATTGATTGATTGGTCGTTAAAGCCATGCTTAGCAGTATTTCGCTTATATGACGGCTGTGTATTCCAACAATAATTGGCACTAGCACAACCAAGATGGGAAGCGTTTCCATAATGTTTGAAAGTTCATTTTCCTCCCGTGCTAGCTAAAGACAGTATTGCTACTCTTCAAACAATCTGCCCTCCGCCAGATGGATTCTGACAAAGAAACGCTTCCTAACACTAAATAGAAGTATATTAGGTATAGGTAAATGGTTGTCTATTTAGTCGTGAAAGAGTATGTGTACTGTACCTGGTGTACTTTAACTTCCTTACGAACCACAGACGACAACAACATGGTTCCATTACATTAAAGGTCCACAAATCTAATTTAACTAAAGACCAAGACATTTGTAACCCAGTCTTTGGCTCAGTTCTCAAAACATAGGGCGTAATAAGACTCTCATGGGACAATTATACACCGGTGAGAGGTAGACATCTTGCAAACAAATTTCCGATGTCAGAAGTAATTACAATACACTTCAAATTGCCTGGGGTTCTTTTCTCAATCTCATTTTAGCTTGTAGACTATTAACAGTACATTCTGATATGATTGTTCATTTAATAGAAGTATTATCAATTATAAATTAAGGTCATTTACTGGACGGGGGTGAAACCCGTTTAGAACCCTACAATGCCACCATTGTCCTCTGCTTGCTGATGTACTTTTTCCAAATAAGATTGCGCAAATCGATCCCGTGAGGTCAGTGATGAGGATTGATTGATTGTTTAGTGTTTTACGCTACATTCAGCGATATTTCAGCTACGCTGTAGAGTGGGCATATAGTATAATTATTTTATCTAAAGTTCTATATTTAAATATTAATTCCAATCAGTAGCAACCTCTGGCAGTAAACATCAAAAAGAGAAACAAATTGAGCTGAAACAGGACGTACATAAAGGTTAAAATTTGTTAAACATCTCACCGTGTTTAATGTTTCATTTTTATTCTAAAATTGTAAATATTGTGTTTCAAACTATGGTAATTAACATTCATTCATAAAAGTCAGTGTCGAGTTTTGCGTTTTGGCGAGCTACCAGCATTATATGTGCTATGTGGCTTTTAACTTAGGGTGGTCGCCACTGTGCCACCTTCGAATGGGCGGAGGTGGGCGAGATGTAGAGAGAGGAGGCCTGTTTCTACCTCCATGTCTTCCAAGGCGTCGAAACGGTTTGCGAGAGCAACCGTCTCTGACTCAATGGAGTTATTTTTTTAATACATTAGAAGAGAGGATAATGCATGAAATAGGAGCATGGACTTTGAATCAATTCATTATGAAAGCTTGTTTAGAACCTATATGATGTATTTCTTACAGGAAACTAGGAAGAATTAATACACAAGTATGAGAACAACATCTGTGGGTGATTGGATGGGTGATTGAAGCTTCGTTTTGTCCTGGTGCCCTTAGAGCTAACGGGTTACACGATCTGTTTGGTGTCGTTGTTTTGCGCCTTCTCTTTTGATTTTCCTGTGTTGTAATTGTTTGTTGCCATTGACATCGGGGTGGTTTCCGCCACCTAATGACCGCTATCATTTGAGTAAAACAAGCAGACAAAATGTATTTAATTGTAACGCAATGTATGAAAGATCGTAGTAATCAAAACATTTTATACATTTTTTGTTTTTTTATTCCAATATTTGAATTATAGTTATACTCGCAAAAGATCTTCAATTTAACATTGGAAGTGACTAAGCAGAATCCGTATAGCTGCACAGTAAATATTGGCTTTGGAGGAGGAAACGTTTCAGAAGCAAATCGATAAATACAGCATTATCGTTATAATCTAACTAACAATACAGTTGATAAACATAATATGCATAAGTATAATGATTTTAATGGCCTTTTGTTAGCTTACACATTTTATCAATGTTTGGTCTTGTATTTCGACACGAAAAATTTAATTAGTGTGTTTTATTAGCCGATCCTTGTCCATTATAAAGCTGGTAATTTGATGACTTAACACTAACATTAATTCCATAGCTTGTCGCTTTTTATTTTTTTTATGCAATTGGAGCTCTTCACTAAGCCGTTATCAATTAGAGAGTTAAATCCATGCGACTAAGTTGTGTATAGCTTGTTTACGTATGTTTGACAACAGATTCGAAACATAAAAGGACAAAACTGCTGAAGTGGAAACTGCAAGGCAAAACTACGAGAGCACCGGGAAATCGCGAAAGTACATTCGTTGTTTCAAATTTCCACGGTTTTGTAGTTTCGCGCTTTCGTAGTTTCCTGATTTCGACCTTAAAGAAAAGGGCAAAATTACGAGTTCAACTTCGCTCTTTTGTTTCCGGTTTCCATCGGAATGCAAAATACGACAGTACGAAAGTAATTTCGCGGTTTTGTCTTCCGGTTTGACGTTTGCGTGCAGTTTGTAGAGGTCTGACATTCAAGCGTCAAACCGGAAGACTTCGCAATTTTTGAGTCGACAAGAGGACTCAATCATGTGGGTGAGGTAAGTCGATGGAGGATCAGTGGTCCGATACGCTAATCACTGAATCAGCGGTATGACAGCGATACACGCATATAGCATGGTAGGCACGGCATAATGTGGAAGGGCTAGACGGATGGATGGAGGAATGGGCGGATGGATGTTTGGGTGTGATACAACCGTCCACTACAGTTATCTTGCAGTGGAAACGAAGAATCTGACGAAGACGTATTTCGATGAAAAACAAAATTCTTCAAAATAGTCCCTAGTAAGAACAATGACTTTCAGAACATATTTTAAAATAAAATATACTTAATTCCTCCCAGAATTTCAACACGGATTATTTAATTTATAAGCAGATGCGAATTCATCAGTTAAAGTATTGTCTCGGTAAGATTTTTGTTCTTGTGACCTTTGACATGGATTCAGGGACGCCAGAGGTCAAGGGTTTCTCAATGGCGCTTAAAAGTAGTCCCTGTTACCAGTATCCGGCTCAAACTCTCTGGTTGTCTAGAGAGGTCTTTATTGAATCGAAATAGTAACTTTGGATAGAGAGTGTCTAGATAGTCTGCACATACGAGACAATAACCGGTGATTTGCAATGTCAATACGATAACTAAAATGAATGATCGAACTCAACGTTTCTCAAAAGCGCTCAAGACAGCCAACAAATTATAACTGCAGACAATATTATTATTATCAATATAACTTAAGGCATTAATTGAGAATAACTGTTCTCGTACATGGTATATTACACCTAATTAGCGTATGATACAAGGCATGTTATGCGCAGTGTCAGGTTTTCTAACTTTCTTGTTGTTAAAAGTTGTGTATAGATATTTCAATCTATTGAGAATTTTCGGTGTTCACCGTGACATGTGACTCTCTTCTCTGTCCGATCCTTTATATTGGACTTGTAGGCATTGACCCTTCCCCACGATCTTGGTGGTTAAACACATCCATATTTCCACTTGTCCCAATTCTGATGAACCTGTATGAGATAAAAGAAATAAAAGAAATGGATTGTCCCGGAGACAATAGAAAATACATCACACGCCAAGCTCTACAACCCTGGTCTTAAATTGGTCGGTTTGTCTGTGTGATTACACAGTCTTAGGCCATTTATCGCAGCATGACAATAGGTCTACCCGACAATGCTGTCCCGAGGCGTAGCCTTGACAGTTAATCCCAAGCTATTGTCACAAGCCCGTAGCTTTCCTAACGATCAGCTATAGTCGTAACCTGATTAGCTAATGATTAATCTCTGACATCTATATAATAACAGTTTCAATCCCGCCCAGTACAAGCACGATCAGTTTGCACCATAGCCCTTTTCTATCTCAAAAGTTTAATGAAGTACAGGCATTCACATTTTGAATATCGCCATTTTTTATGATAAAGTCTAATACACCCTTAGAGAATCTACTTTAGTTATAGCTCTAGTGGAACTCTTTTTGGCTCTGTATGGAAACCTCACAGCAACTGTGCATTGAATGTCTCCCTCCCTTATTATATTTTCTAAAGAACCCTCAAAGAACCATTATTTCTAAGAGTGCAGCGACCTTAATGGGTGAAGATTTCATTTCGTGAACAGAAACCAGACACTGATCCTTGATGATGACATAAGCGTAAGAACAGCCTTCCTGGATAAACGATACCGTCCTCACGGGTCTGTAACATTCCCTCCAATCCAATTCAATTCGTTTATTGAAGGAGCACAAAGGGTGACAAGACCAATCAAATATAGCTCTCTGTTCAATTTGGGTTATATAAGAGCCGCTTGTGCCATCGTGTATGAATCAATTGGAAGCTAATATCATTACTTAAGACATTGCAAACGCTGACTCACCACTAGACCTGTTTCTCTAATGTAACATTCTTTGATCGTTGATTATGTTGATTTTCCCAGCAGGCTAATTAATTTGGTGGTGTATTTTATGAAAGGCCAGCGACCGTGGTAAAGCAGTTAGCGTAGTTAGCCTACAAATACTACTTCGATATATCGCCCACGGGTTCGAGTCCGTCTGTCAACCATCAGGTTTATGATTGATTGGTGTTTTACGCCGTGTTCAAGGGTATTTCACTTGTATGACGGTGGTGTATTTCAACAGTAACTGACACAAGCATAACCATAAAATGTGAAGATGGAAACAGTATTGCTACACTCCAAACAAACTGCCCTTAGCCAGCGGGGCACCAAGTATATGAATGAGTCACACGATATGGCTCCGGCAATCGTGGGGGTGTTTTTTACGAAGGTTTTCTTCTGGTTTCCTCCGTATTTAATGGTCGAAATATATTCTGGTTAAATGGACAAATTTCCATATTTAAATCGATCTTTTGACAAAGATTCAGATAAATAATCCTTTCAGTACGCCTGTCGGTTGAGTGATATACTGTTGACCATCAGGGATGTGGGTTTGTTTCTCGCACTGACCACAACCTCCAGTTTTTATTGATTGATTGACTTGTGTTTTACGCCACATTTAGCGGTATTTCAGCTATGCTGTGGCGTGAACATCTAAGGTTCTTTATTTAAAGGCAATTTTCAATCAGACTGCACCCCTGGTAGTGAACATAAAAAAGAGAAACAAATCAACCGAAAAGGACACACAAATGTGTTTGCATTTTTTGTGTGTTTTTTGTTTGTTTGCTTGTTTTTTTGTTTGTTTTGTTTTTTGTGGGGTTTTTTTTAATTATTATAATATACTGTATATTAATATATCAAATGTTTATATCAAATGTTTCATTTTGACTCTTAAAGTTGTAAATACCGTGTCCAAAACTATGTCAGATATAGTTATTTACAATCATTCATAAAAATCAATGTCGAGTTTGAAGGCTGTATCTGATAACTGAAAGCTGTCACCAGATGATGTTAATAAGCACTTGAGTGCTGGAATTACTTCTTGAAAATTTGAAGAAGCTTCTTTATTCAATCCTTTTGAATCTCGATGGAATATTATTACTTATTCGAATTGACTCAAAAGCGTCAAATAAATACTTTACGGAACAAGTCAACGCTGGACGACAAATTACAGAGATTTCCAGTTGGAACATCGACAGCATTCTGTCAAAATTATCGTGGTGAGCTTTTAAGATATATGAACAGACATGCATCGACACCAGACTTGTGTTTGTGCAAGAGACGTACGGTACTTTTCCACAAACTCTAGATGAATGTAGTTACCGAAACCTGATATGTGAAAGAACAATGAGTGGCAAGAAAATATATGTTCCCGAGTGTTCATTTCTATCGCGATGAGACACGAACTCTTGGTTTATAAGTGTACTGACAGAATTTTCATTGCCCAACATGGTTCGAATCTTGAACCCATCAAGTGGAAAAACCAAATATGATGATAATGGCGCTACGCTGAAATGTGCACGGTCTCTTAATATATTATTTGGGAAATGTAGCATTGATAAAATTGTTCGCTACTGAGTCGAGGCTATCTCTATAGGGTAAAACGTTCAGTCTCATGTTACGTTTACAAAAAAGTTGACAATTCCTTTTACATAGACTAAATGTCGTCACTGGTCTAAGTACGGACTGATATCTGAATCAAATAAGAAACCCCAAATATGTGGGTAAACTGATCTAATCAGTAAAACCAAGTGAGCTGTCAGCCTGATATTAGTACACTGTTATCCCTTAAAACTGAACGACGACACGCGCGCGAAGCATATAATTGATAACATAGAAGCAGATCTTTAATTGATCGCTATTGACATGCTAGTGATGGCCTGGCATATCCGTCATGCGAGACCAAAGGTGAAATCCTAGTTCTGAATTAGGGGTAATATTAAATTTAACCTGAAACCTAACCCTAAACTAACCCTAAATCTTATCCTAGCCATAACCCTAAAATTTACGTCATATCTAATATGACGGAGTTACCGGCGGCCTGGTGTTACAAAACTATCGAGAAATATTAGGTTGTAGAAACGATTCGTCATTGCCATTTTAGTCAACTTCAGGTGAAGGCCACGCGTCAGTTGAACTTTGCCTTGTCTATAGATTAGTCAATAGCAACAAGCCAGCCTTACTATCAATGAATTGGACAACTCTCTTTATATTGGCGTCGCTTGTCTCCGATTACAGACCAGGTCAGAACATTTTCGTGGTGTTGTGTCCGAGACAGTACTGCATTTTGGATTGGTGTTATATTGAAGAGTTAATAATTAACAAATGTATTGCAATTCTATATCATCGGACTACGTCCTGGCAATTATTCATTTGCCTCGAGATCTGAGCCGGTCAGCGTACATATTGATATAATAACAGATGGTCCAGATTGTGGGAAAGTTTTAAATTATCGCCTCTAAAGGTTTAGTTCTTCCGTTGACCAGCCGCGAAATTATAGCCATGTAGAAAATGGACAAAAGCTTGCGTTTTCCAGATGGATATGTCCACAAGGCTTTTTTTTCACACTATCAACATATCCTCCGGACTGGGTGGAAGATAGATGAAGAAAATGTGACGGATGACCTAATGAACTTGTCGGCGTATCTTTAACATAACAACACATTTGTCAAAATAATGTAGCATACAATTATCTTACAAATGCATATTTTATTTGCTCTAACATTCCCACAAACTGTTACAACAAAGAAAACAGCTTTTGTAATGGCGTATACACATATTTTATACAGAGGATATTGCAGAGTAAGCTCTGTATACCATAAATATTGCCCGAATGTTTTGAAAGGGACTCACCACGAGACGCGAAGCGTTGAATAAGTTATGGTTTCAACAATTCATGAGAACAATATGTTATGGTATTCAAACTTCACTGTGTAATATTTTCTTTTACTGGACTTAAAAACGTTTAACTGGAGTCAAGAAGTTCCCCAATCATAAAAGTAAACAGAAAATACTTCCTTGCTTTCAGATGTTAACATACTTGCCTTTGTAAGATTGTTATAGATTGTTTGGTCGCTTAGATGCAACAATATAATAAAGACCAGGTAACCTACAGTTACTAAAGGCCAATAATGTGGATTCGTGACCCCTACAATTATTGCCAGATAAGTTCCCGCTTTATTGAACAAACCATTGTACTGGAACAATATTGTTCGGCTTTAACCTCGGCGAGCAAGGTTACTAGGGCCTTTCCATCATTAAATACGATAATGGGAGAAAGTATAAAGTGTTTTCTTTTGTATGAGTAAAACACATGACAATGGAAGGAATACGATACATGTTTGCCGTATAATTCGCATAGCACTCGTGCGGTTTATTAAGCTGAACTTTGAATTTAATCCGTGTTGTCTAAAATCCGAACGTCTTTGTTATCTATCTTAACTAGTCTATCAACAGATTCTTTGTATTGTTTGGGATATAAAGCCTTTGGCAATACAGGAGCCGATTTGTCATGCATGTATATAAATATATAAGCACAATGTCTACAGTAAACCTTTGTAGCTCGGTCTATACAATAAAAAATATATAGTAGGCTGCACTCAACAGATACGCGTAATATTTGTTCAAATTCACAATTGTGGTCTTGTATTATTTAATGTAGAAATATTGATGTTAACCTTTCTTTTCCACAAGCTAATACAATATTCTGTTTGAATCATTTCCTGGTGTGCAGCTGTTAAACAATATAGGACACAAACATTTTGACATGTTGAACATAAATTCAAAGGCCATATTACTCCATCGTCAAAAATGGTCAAATTTTTATTTTCGCGGAATTGATCCTCCAAACGCATTACTGTTCAGATAACTAACGTGATCATAATTGTTTTAGTGGAGGGCTGGAGAGGGGGGGAGCTTCATGTTGCCACGGTGATCTTTTTGTGATGTCTTTTTATTACGTCTTGTGATTGCCCTGTATTTGTCCTGTCTTGTCTTTGTTTGCTGCTAGTGGCGTCGAGGGTGGTTTCCTTCACCAAATTGGGCTAACACGCCGTCATATGAGTAAAATAACCTTAAGTGCGACGTTGAATCCCAATCAAACAAACAAAAATAATTGTTTTAAATTATGCGAGTTTAACCAAAGTGCCTCTCACTCCAGTCTTAATATAATGTTATCCCCTGGTGTTTATCAAGCCTGGCCGAAGATTATGAATTTGATTATTAGTAACAGCAGTTGTTTGACTCATTATGATCAGTTGTTATTTTCATGTGTTCCAGTTATTTTGTTTTCTGCAACAAGACAAATAAAATATTCACCGGCACCTTGAGCTTTTGTAGCTTAAGAAAGATAGCATTTCGATGGCATTTGACTCTATTCGAACTATATGCTGAATGGTCAACCGTACGAAGTCAAATGCCGTCTGATAATTGATTAATTGGTGTTTTACGCCGTACTCAGGGGTTATGGGAGCGGTGTATTCCAACATTAATTGACACCAGTACAGCCATAAAATGTGTAGTGTTTTGATAAAGCTGGAAAGTTAATCTTCCTCCAGTGCTGAGTAATGACAGTTTGCTACACACAAAAAACCCTGCCCTTTGCCATGGGGCGTCTGTTAAATGGCCATGGAACTTTTGGTTGTGAATAAAAACTTGTCAGATTTTTAAAACGTTTATATGAATTTACCCATACGTACTTAGAGTTATACTTTTAACTTTAGCAAATAACTCAATATTTTCGCATTGAAGCATATAGAAGTTATAAGATACCCGCTTAAATTTGGTTACCGGGTGTCCATTGCTAGTTGAATCATCTCGATCCTACGAAGACGTCAACCTCTCTTGGGAAGATATAAAAACATCAAAGATACCATGCTATCTTGGGAAGATATAAATGAAGTCAAATTGTCTGTCATTCTGGCATCGATATAGTGATTATCCTTAATCTTGGCTATTGAAAGAGGACAAGTTATTATTAGACCATATCATTAATATTATATGAGAAACTACATGTAATATCTCTGCGGAATGTCATCGTCGAAGATTTTGACTCTTTCTGGCCCGAACGCTGCTGGGCCAAGCAAACATTAATATTGTCTTCCAACCAGATAATAAACAAGGTACCTTCCTGGAAGGATGATGTATTTAACCAGTCAGATGATCCTGAAAATAGATTTTCGCGGCTGAGGTCTCGATATGTTTTATGCTCTCCCTCTTTGAGGTGGTCACCAGTTCTCACAAACCTCAGAGTAATGGAAGAGTCCTTGTCTGGTTGTTACTGATTAAGGTCTTGCTGAACCCCTTGGGCTCAAAGTGAACCAATTTTTTTTTATCGCTTAGATTAAAAGTTAGGTATTTAAACTATATGCTGGTGAAAACAATAATTCGAACTTGTTGACATTTACTCATTTTGCAATATTTTCTAAAAAAATAATTGGACTTTCACATATATGTAATCCTGAGTATTGAAGCTTTCAAAAAATATATACATATGTATGGTACAGATTTATATTCTTCTGCATAAGAGACTAAATAAAACGGGTGTTCTGAAAATCGACCAAGGGGTCCAGCAAGACCTTAAATAACATTAAACCTATGCTTGACTTCATATGATTCCCCAATCTGTGTCCTTTTCGGTTCTGTTTGTTTCTCTCTGTGGCGTTGAGTGCCAGGAGTGATATGAGTTGGAATTATCTAAGTTATTAAAAAATAAAATAATTTAAAATAAAAAAATTACAATCTGTTTTTGCCACAGCGTAGCTGAAATACCGCTGAATCTGGCGTAAAACAATAATCAATTAATACAAAATGTTTAAATGTGCGAAACAGAGAAATGTCAGTTTGTTAAGGGCTAACAGAGCTGCCTACCCAAGAAGAAATTTATGCGTAAAAAAGTTGTCATTTATGAGTATTTTGTTACCATTTTGTGTATTGTTGCGTTAAAGCATAGCAGAGAATATTGATTTATGTGTGTATTTTGATGGCCTATTGGTGTGTTTCACATAAATAATATACACAAAATAGTCCAGAATACACCGGGTCAGCAGATCTGGGCTTAGCAATGCAATCTGTACTTAGCACTATGGAAGGAGATTGACATTGCAGCAGTATCAATACACTTCTCATTTCATGGTTGTGCTGGTGTGTAAATTATTGTTGGAATACACCGCCCTCATATATTAAGTGAAATACTGTTAAGCACGGCGTAAAACACCAATAAATCAATCAATCAATCACCTCATGTACGAATACTTGAGGATTCTTTAACCAGTGTCCACGAGAGTCTATGTAATGACCTTTCTGATAAACGACGTGTCGCCCCCATCTGTATGTTAAATGCCGTATATAAACCCGTAGGTGGTAACCCAATGAACATAATCGATTATGTCAAATTCCTTTGGGATCGCCATTCAAAATAGAATAGAGCGAACATTAATAATTAACGCGGGGTATTCCTTTTTAACCTAGTTTTCTTATTGCATAATGTCCTTTTTTTGGCAGATAATAAATTTCTATTTGATTATTTGCGTAATTTGGTATAGGCGTTGTGTTTGAGTTTATTCCACCCCCCTTACGCCATGCCAGTTTAGTAGGGGGAATGAAGCCACTATTAGCATCACTTGCAACAAAAAATATGCATATTAGTGGCTACATGTACACAAGCGAAGCGGAAAATTGCTGAACGTAAACGTCTGTAGCTCCATGGTCATATCGATTTCAGTTTCTTAAGATAACAGATTCATAGTTGTGACAAGGCACAGGGTCAATGAACTTTCAGTAGGAAAATATTAATTCCTTCGTCGTGTGTGCAATAACAGCCATACAGGCCGTCTCGTAAAATCCAACTGATTGATACCCGCTGAACATATGAGATGTCGTGAATGATACGCAATAGAACATACGGCATCCGTTTTACGAGAGTGTTAACTGACGTAGATAAGGTAATTGTGTGCGATGCTCTTGATTGCAATGGCGCGGGGTTCTGACAGATATGCCCTTGACGACTTTCTGTTTAATATTTTCTCCAGGCAGATGTCGAGACTACTCACCACAAGCTTAAAGCCTTGAAGAAACAGTTATTTGTTTGTGCAAAGGTGACTCTTTCGTTGTTTATATTGCGGAGAATTATTGGTAAGAGGTGCATTTGTTTCACTTGATTATAGGCACCGTCAAGGCTGGCACTATCATGCAAAGAAAATGTACCACAAACAATGTTGGTCTACTGGCAGAGGTGGCAAGACATGTAACCACAATTTTCGTATAATCCTTCTGGGTATTTAAGTTAAGTAGTACTGGACACGAAAATGTGCCTTCACTTGATTTATAAACTGAAAACGAAATTGTCGTGACGAAAATCAAAACTATAAGCATAATGAAAAGAGAAATATATGCATCTTTCACAGTTCAACCAGTTGCTGGAAGAGTTTACTTTGATCTTCAGCACTATCTATTCCTTTCTAAAGATGATAAGGTAAACGTGTTATAATATTCAGGAAAAAATACTGTTATCAGTCATTACCAGTAATGCCAGACGACACTGTCTCTGTATCACGGAGAACTGTCTGTTCATCAGCTTAGTGGTGATTGCATGATTTTATCACGACATCGTTTGACGTAAGGTTGTATTCCAAATCGTAAATATTTGATAGAACATCATTCTATATTTAATTCTATCTCAGACGAATGCCATTTGCAAGATCTTGATAAGATAACAACAACATGTAACCTGGAGAGATGTTTCAATTTGCCCGCCGGATATTCCTTACGAAAGAGTTTCGCGAAGGTAGTTCAATTTAATTTTGCTTTGCGCTATATGGGTGTAAACTGTGGCCTGTCTAAAGTCACTGATCGGCGTGTGGTTTGTGCAAAATTACTTTTATTCTGATGTTCTAAGAACTATTGGTCAACATTAATCATATATGTTATATCTGATTTGTGTCTAATAGTCGTTGGACTGTCTTGCCTTTATTGCCAGTTACTTTGAGAATGATCGCCAGGTGGTTAAGGACATGGTCATGAGTGAAACAGCCTTAAATACAGCGTAAAACCCCAGTCGAACAAACAAATGAATGGTCACGAAACTATCCGAGAGTCCTCGGCCGTGGCTTAATGATAAGCGTATGCGCTAACTAATCGTACTTCGACGTACCGTTCACTGGATCGAGTCCGCCTATCGACCATCAGGTATATGAGTTTAATAGTCACATGATGTGGCTACGGCAATTTCAGGGGTGGTTTATACGCCGTTTCCCCAAGGGTTTCCGCCGTAGTTAGACAAGGAACAGTGTGAAGTGGTCAATCCGTCGTCATATAAGTGAAAGACCCTTGAGTACGACTTTAAACCTCAATCAAACAGGCTTAAAGCGATCGTAGCTTAAAGTTACACGTAATTGCAATTACGAACAGTTTTGAAGATATACTGTTACCATGGCAGCAATGCTCAAGATAAGTTATGGCCGCTTTGTGAAAACGAGTCCGTAACAGTAATGGCGACGATAATTGATAAGAGCTAGATTTCCAGACGTCCAACGTATGTTATATTTCTCCGATATACAAATTAACATCAATAGATCTAAAAGAACAAACCACACATACACTTATACAGTTGGTGCTCAATTACACAAGGCTTGCTTGGGAAAAATTCCCACTTCAATCAAAACATTATTATAGTAACGAGCTTTGTCTAAAATAAAGGTCTGCATAACATAACAAAAAACACATCAAACAAATTTTAAAGATTCGTCAAACACAGCCAGCATAATGTATCCATTGTGTTAATGTTTCACTGGCATACCCGCCCAAAACGAAATAAGAGATTGATTGATTGGTGTTTTACGCCGTGCTTAAGGTTATTTCACTTACATGACAGCGGTGTATTCCAACAATAATTGACACTAGCACGACCAAGACGTGAAGCGTTTCCATTGTGTTGTAAAGTTAATTTTCCGCCAGTACTAAGTAAAGACAGCATTGCTACTCTTCAAGCAAACTGCCCTTAGCCAGAGGGTCGAAATACGAGAAAATCTAGTAAATCGAGCTGCAGCAGATGCCATATGTTAGATTTAAAAGCATTTTATGTCATGATAAATCTCCAGATAAATTATCAATAATATGATTTGATATCAATGGCTTTGAAATAATAACATTACAATAACTTGCACAGCTTCTATAATGCATCAAAATCAAATTTTGATATCTAAGTTGTGCAATGTATTATTACAATTTGACAGATATCGTGCATTTTGACTGCTCTCAATTCAAATCCAGTTTTAAAATCGCCATCATTGTTTTAATTATGCTAGAAAACGATGTGAATTTAAATAATTAAACAAACATAATGTGAGTTAATGGAAGACAAGCGTTTCGTGCCCTCGTCTTGAAGCATATAATATTTTAAATTTGGATAAGGTATAGTTAAAACTCCGAAGAAAGAACATGAATTCATTTTGACTCAGCGAACCATGATCTGGAGTAGTATTATATACCGGTACTATTATATACTCAGCAAACCATGATCTGGAGTAATATTATCTAGATACATACGTATGTGATTACTTTTAAGAAATATATTATATATACAAATATATAAAATCGTCACACTCAAAACATTTAACTAACAAATACCGTAAGCTTATTAACTTGGATTAGTTGAATATCATAAAATCATAGGGCTTAAAGTCTCCTTCTCTTCCGCTTGTCTTCCGGGTACATCGTTCAAACTCTGTTGCCGTGCTGTTTTGGTCTTGCTGGACCCCTTGGTCGATTTTCAGAACACCCGTTGTATTTAGTCTCTTATGCAGAAGAATGTAAATCTGTACTATATATATGTATATATTTTTGGAAAGCTTGGATACTCAGGATTATATATATGTTAATGTGGTGAAAATCCAGTTATTATTTCTAAAAATATTGTAAAATGAGTAAATGTCAACATAAAAAATAGATCGATTTTCCATGGTTTACTTCTCGAAGTGGAATAACAATAAACCTCACTAAATTAGTTGACCTAGTAGAATACTCCTTGAACTAATAAACGGTGCCTCATTTTTTTTTTAAATTTTGATTAGAACGATCCCAGTGGATTTGTTTGTCTATCCCACCTTGGAAAGTCTCATAAAAATGTAAAATACAACTTTCAGAAAACATTAAAAGAAATCAAAGACGAATCGCATTGTGCTCGTTACAATGGTACAAATTTGAAGTTTCTAACATGAATAGTTTTCTAGAAATACGCCTTGGAAAATGTAGAGCCCTGCTTAAAACGGAAGTGCCACAAATAGGCAATTAAGCTTTGCGACTTGCATGTATGCTCATGGGAAAACAAAATTATAGGCTCCAATTTAACTGTGTGTAATTAGAATTTCAAATTATTGTTTTTCACCAACATATAGTTTGAATACCTAACCTTTAATCCAGGAGATAAAAAAAACTGGTTCATTTTCAGCCCAAGGGGTCTAGCAAGACCTTAATACCAATGTTTTAGAACTGTATTCAGATTGGCATCTTTTTCAATTGTGTTTATGCTGGAACTAGAAAGAATGTAGGAGATACCCGGAAGTGGAGTAAATAACGTGAAACATCACAGATCACATGAGGTGACGTATATACCATAGTATAGTTAAAAATTTAAAGGCGCAGGTACGCTATTCTTGACAGACAAGGCGAAGGAATCAGAAATAATAGCAGAAGCTTATGAAGCGAACCGTTGCCATTAGCTATAGAGACTGCATTTGTTAATACTGGTCCAGTAGATATGGCTTTAGAATGGAAGGACAGTTGAGGACATATTTATTTAAAACCTGAGCGTCGCTATAATTGAAATAGCTTGACTATGATAACACCATATGTACAATTGCTTTTACGTTTAAGCGGCATTCTGTAAGCGTGTTTAATAAGACGGTGAGTTTACATCAACAAGCAGGTAATATGATAAAATCCAAGCTTTTCGGTAAGCGAATTTGAAGATTAAAAAAGAAAGTTTGTTTTGGGTTTTTTATTTGACATTACAATGAGAAAAAACACACAGGCGTGTATGACCTATATAAAGTGACCCCATAAAAAACAACATTAGACGTCAGATGTCCAATTACTGTAATGTTTGTCGTTTTTCTTTAAAACACCGACGGGAACAAAATAAAGTTAATGGACCGTCAATCGAATTTCACATTAAAAAAATGCTTTTCTAATTCAGTCGGTGCTTTCATCCGCAGCACTAAAGGTACGGAAAACAATTTCCTGATACATTTATAAAGCGCTTGGTATGCCGCTTACTTTGACAAATATTCAAACAGTAGAGTGTTGTGACGTTGACAAATGTTCAAAGTCCTATCGTATTTCAGGCTGTGTGCTACTAACGCCAATGTTTAATTTTTTCACAAACGTATAAGAGCGATTGTTCAATGGCTAAGGGCAGTTTGTATGAAGAGAAGCAATGCTGTCTTCACTTAGCGCTGGAGGAAGATGAACCTTTCAACAGTATCAAAATAACTGACATATTATGGCCGTGCTAGTGTAATTTATTGTTGGAATACACCGATGTCATAGAAGTGAACTGCCCCTAAGTATGGCGTAAAACACCAATCAATCAATAGATACACTCATACTATGGCAGGACACAAAACATGACAATTACAGGACGCAATACAAATACATCACAAACATGTGGTTCTGAGAGCAACATGAAGCTCCCTCCCAACATTTCGATTCGCTCCATTCCCACTGCGTGCTTCAGTCAACGACTGCAACGGAATTGTCAAAACCATGCATTTGTCCACGCAGAGATTATGAGTCGTGAAAGGAGATATTTTCAAGCCAACAGGTGAAAACTGTGTTATCGTTTTAATGTAAATAACAATATTGTTCGACAATACCAAAGTGGTAAATATTTTGTGCTTAGAAAGCCATGTTAGTCTTATCTTTAAACAATATAAATGTTATGAATGTGTAATTCACCAGAAAGTCAATATTCACATATTCAAATAAAGCGTAATAAACTATATCAATGAGGTGGAATTGAGTAAAACAATGTCGTCCTTTGCCACGAAATGGTGGCTTGTTACTGCTCAAGTCTTATATTTATACACAATTTCTCTTTGATATAAAGGTGATTCAAGACTTGTGGAGTAAGACGCTGGTAATATCATGACAAGAAACAGAAACTGTATAGAATTATCCTCGCGAAGTGTCGTTCAATCTGTCTAGTTACTATTCCGCCCGTCAATGAGCAGTTCAAGTAGGTACCTTAACGAGGCACCGCCCCACACAGCCACTACATTCCTAAATAGAAAAGAACTTCGAGCAATATTCGA
>JAQQZZ010094081.1:0-17304 GCA_030265115.1 Mopalia vespertina | reverse complement strand
AGTGTTACCAAGGAGTGGCAATAGTCTTCAGTTCTGTCATTTGCATTTAAATATGCCACAGCAAGATTTTTGTCACAGTATAATGTTGTCAGAACAGTTGTCACAGAGTATAATGTTGTCAGAACATTGCCACAGAGTATAATGAACAGTTGTCACAGAGTATAATGAACAGTTGTCACAGAGTATAATGTTGTGGGAACAGTTGTCAGAGTATAATATTATCAGTACAGTTGTCACAGAGTATAATGTTGTCGGAACAGTTGTCACAGAGTATAATGTTGTCGGAACAGTTGTCACAGAGTATAATGTTGTCGGAACAGTTGTCGCAGAGTATAATGTTTCCAAGGTCTGCGATTGTCCTGCCTTCTCTTTGTTACCAGTGACAACAAAGTTGATTTCTTTCACCTACTTGGCTGACATGCTGCCATATGAGTGATATAACGTTCAATAGGGTGTTAAACCAAAATCAAACAAACAGATAATGTATGCATATGTAAGTGTCCTGTGACTGTTTTGTAGGCCTATCTTGCCATGGTTCCAGTGTCCCCATAAAACTTAAATATAGTGAATCTTGTCTAACACAAACAACTGCTACCTATGCGAATACATGTCTCGTTGAATTGTATAGACCTATACAGTCAACACATATGCAACAACTGCATGCATGCTGACTTGTATCTACGGCTACATGATATGATAGACGATCAGAGATACAGAACTCTGCATCTAACTGACTTGCAGATAAAGTTACTTTTCTGTTTCTTCAAATTGAATTGGAAGCCCATGGATATAGCAAAATATATGTGTGATTTTGGTTGTTGCATGGTCCCCGAGAAATAAGCCTGTTATAGTCTACAGTCTTGGCGTCATGGTCTTTTGGCACTTTAAAGCTAAAGGGGCCTTCTATATTTGAGTTGTGACCGACTGAACGTAACAGCTGCCTATTCGTTCATTCTTCTAAACAGATAACTGTATGGAGTACTAGGATATAATGACCCAGTTGACATCGTAAGCAGTATGTATCAAGTCTGTCAAAACTCACATTTACGGTCAAAGTATAGGGCCTATACAAATTCGTGCGGTGTTTCACAATGGGTCAAGGACGGGATGAAATCGGTAACTGAGTCCAACTAACAAAACTTGTTTTTCGAGTTTAAAAAGAAAATGAAAATGACACTTAAATAGTTGTATTATAGACTTCATTGTCAGTTCATATGCACGCTGTCGCGTCGCAACCTCTACGTTAATATTGTCATTGAAACAAAAGCGGCACATTTGTCCCCAAGCCTAATTGTTTTACAGACACAAAAATAAAGCTGTATATAATTAAAAAAAAAAAACTAGTAAATGAAATGTAGTTACGTTTGACATAGATTTAACTTTCAGTTACATGTACATATTTATATGTATAAAAAAAGGCCTATCTTTTTTTGTATAAATACACCGTTTTTAATATCTTACAATATTTACAAAGAAAGAATGTTTTCATTTCATGATACGATGAATTGTATGCCCCTTTCTGAACGAATCTGTTTTATCAAATGTTTTTATAATGCCTTTATTCATTGTTAAATGAAGCCCATGGTAGACATAGAAATAAGTTTTGTTACATGTACCGGTACCTATGAAGTTATCGAGTTTTTAATAAAGGGAATCGATCTAACTATCATCAATGCAGGAGGGGGAAACAGATTTCGTCCGAGTTGTCGCTACAACATGTGCAAAGAAGTGTTGAAATCGAAACTAAGCCTACTCGGATACGAAAGTGAACCTTTATGGACTTAAATGTACGTGTATATACGAAAACCGGTCAATCTTTTGTTTGCTGTGTACGGGTTTGTGCCTGATAAATCTGGTTCCTGATAGATGGTAACAATCTATATAATTAATAAGTCGCTTAGCGAGCATTAGTTGAAAAGTTGACCGCAAAGTCCGTCTTCGAAAACATTCTGAGTGGGTGTGTTTAGTACAGAGCTCTTTGATTGGTGGAAATCTAACACACCTCCAGCAAAATGTCGTCTGTCTGATACTGTATTATTCGTTTTACTATAAACACTTTGTGTGTCTGGGAGTAAGTGCAAAGATTGAATATCTGGTACAAACATAGTTTGTGATAAGGGTTTTTATTTTTGTATTTTATTATTGTTTTTCAAAGTTAAATGCAGTGCTGAAGCTTGGCAGGGAAAGGTTTTACTTTCTACAAACGTTTCGTGGTTCCGAACTGAGTTCTGGCAAAACGTCTAGCCCATTCTGTGTCAACAGTCGTCTGCTATCAAAAACTGAGAAAGACTTTAAAAGAATCCGACAAATTCGTAGGTAAAGTTTGGACATATTTCATCTTTTAAAAATGTTTGCAATTCATTGCTAGATTGAAATGATAAAGATTATTATATTACTTTAACTTAGACAATAAATTGAGTACCGTACTCCGAGAAATGAGAATGTCGCTCGACCTTCTAGTTCTAGCCTACGTCCAATTTCATGTCAAAATCAATCTTTTCTCAGCAGTACCACACTCGGTCAAAAATGTCTTCCGCGGTAATTAGGTCATGCGGATTCAGCGTTATTTAGTATTCAGAGGCAAACCTTTAATCCGTAGTTTTCATAGGGCTATACCTCGTATCTCTATGTAAAGTTTATTGGATACGAATTCGCATCTAGCCTAATGTATACAGAAGGAACATGAACATTTGCATAGATTCATAAATTTTATTATGACATAGACATAGATCTATCGATGAAACTTTGAAGGACAGTAATAGGAAATAAAACTACCATAACTGAATTATGTAAACTGTGGCAATATGATAGGTTGATAAGTTGGTTTACCTTGTGAAATATGTTTAATATGTGCCCATTTATAACAGGATGTCGATAAGTCTTCCATCAACATCTTGTTAACCGGGCTGACCCTGTACTAGATTTTAAAAAAACGTTTGACCTTTCTCCTCTTCTTTTTGTTCCTTTCTCCTTTTTTTTTGTCCTATTTTTTTGTCCTATTATAGAGCAAATAAGTGGCCTTGTGATACATTGTGACAGCGATATATCTTCATCCGTTATTTGTCACGTTTATGTGTGACAGTCAGTGTCATGCCTGTCATTAGTTACATGTATGCTACAGTAGATGAAGCTTCCTAACCGCTAGAATTAGCAGAATGCTACCATGGTTCGGCACTTTATCTTCCAATATATAAAAATTGCATGGCCTTACCCTGACTTAAACCATCATGATCTCGTTTTCTTCCTTGAACACTTTTGGGTTAGACTGACACATAATATGACCACTCGACATCCATTTTCATGTCAAAATCAATCATTTCTCAGCAGTACCACACTCGCTTAAAAATATCTTCCGCGGTAATTAGGTCATGCAGATTCAATGTTATTTAGTATTCAGAGGCAGACCATATTTCTAGAGTTTTGGTACAGCTGCACCTCGTATATCTCTATATACTATATAGTCTTATAAGATAAGTATTTGCATCTAGCCTGTCATTAGTGATTAGTAACTAAACAGATGGTCACTCTCCACAATATTGAATGTTTTTGACTGTGAGATTTGTACAGTGACAGTAAGATAAGACGCACACAGTGACCCCATCAAACAATATAGTTGCTTCAGTTTTAAAAAAATAAAACAATTGTTCTTAGCAAAACTTGAGAATCATTCAACTATAATCAATTGAGTTATGTATAACGATATGTTTAGACTCGTATCGAACATAATATAATAATAACATAATACCAGTATTTAATTTTTTTAAAGTGACTAACTGCAAGTCCCTAATTTTTTTATCAGCTCATTAGTATTTATTTAAAGTCTTTAAATTGTGAATTCTTTCAACTCAATATAGTTTGTTGTGGTGAAACTGTTTTTAACTTTATATCTAAGTGTTGTGACAAGCCTAGAACAATGTATATAGCAAATTCCTTCGTCTTAGCCCTACGTCCCGCTTATCTCAACCCAGCCTCTCAAAACATATGATTTTTCACACAAAAATCTTACTCCTACTTTATTTTCTGACGTTTAAAATAATTTTAATTTCTCACCCGAGTTGACATGTTTAGGTTATCTCATTTGCAAAAATAAAATTGAAAACTGCCAGAAAAGAAACATTGCAGTCAG
This sequence comes from Mopalia vespertina, assembly GCA_030265115.1. Classification (NCBI taxonomy): domain Eukaryota; kingdom Metazoa; phylum Mollusca; class Polyplacophora; order Chitonida; family Mopaliidae; genus Mopalia; species Mopalia vespertina. Next base: position 13,178 of record JAQQZZ010094081.1, on the reverse strand, counting down.
GTAGGCCCGGTGGCATGCGATTTTCATACAATGTCCGCACTTGTTTTACATATCACTAGACCAGTAAGGTACATCAACGCCGTTGTTCAAGTCAAGCTACATATTCTAAGAGAGTGACCATCTTTCAGCACCTTCACATATAAGAGTATTTGTTACCAGTGGGTCGGAATGTTTAAGATTATACCATAGTATTAGAATTTAAATTATGTCACATTAAGTTTGTACAAGTTAGACCTGCGTATTGTCACAATATAGGCATAACCATGCAATTGACTAACAGTACATGTAGACTACACTTCAAAAAATAAATTTAACTGACCGTAATTTTGCAGCATACCGTAGCATTATGGTCGGATTTATTTTTTAATTGGCTAGACAAACATTGGCATAGGTAAATAAGTATATCTGTATCAGAAATACCTACACATGATGAATGTGTTGATTTTAATTTGAATTAAACTTTACTCAACAGAAACAATTTAGGCAATATAGTTAAATTAAAAAGGATATTAATGTGATAAGCATCTAAGTATTTAACTGTTTACAAATGAAAAGAGTTGGTTTCCGTTGCAGTGAACCAACCATATGTCTTTCTACAGTTGAAAAATGTACTGTATACGAAATATTTAAAATTAAATTGTGGCTGTCTCAACCAATTTTGAAAAGTCAATGGATTTTAAGACTCTTCCCTCATCTCTATGAAATTATTCCTTCACTTTGCCAGACTATCTGGTTGCTATTCAGGGTTTGAATTTATAGGTGCACTGGTGCACCCAGATTTTGCTTTCAGTTTCACTGTTTGTGCATCCAATAATAAAGTACGGATGCACACAGTGCACCCAAAAGATTATACCCAGATCGTCAACAGGGAATTTTAAAAGCTAAATTCATGGAAACAATTTGCGATCGCTTTTGGTTAAAACAAATTTATTTTTAACCCTTTACTGGCCTTTAGTGTTATCAAAGTTACGACTGAGTATCAATTGATCATGTGACATTTTAACAGAAAAGAGTTCATCATAAGGCAAACATTTCTGTTCGATTGCATTTATTTTTTTTAGTTGATCAATTACCTGTAGATTGGCTCATTCGTCACATGTTTGCTTGATACAAACCATAGTGTCAAGAAAAATGTGCACCCAACACATTTCGTGTGCACCAAATTATACCCCTGCTATTGTCCTAACACTAACAGTGGGACGTTCAGCCTTCATTCCTTCATTCAATATAGCAATATTAAGGTAAACAGTATTGCATGTTTCAGAAAGGAAGCTCATGATTTGTCAGCTCTTTGGTCATCAAATATCTCAAACTGATGAATCATGATGTTTCATTCTACCTAAAAATCAATATTTAATTGAATACAGAATATCTAGGTTTACTCTGGGGGAGTTGTAAACAATCCAGTTGTAAAGGTTCTATGAGCAGCAAGGTACGGCAGAGCAGGCTGTAAAGACCTCCATAACAGCTTAACAGTGTCACCATTTTAATAACGACATTTCACAGATTAATCACCTCTTTTCACATTGCAGCTTTTAACAATAATTCTAACTGAAGGATGACCGAGACCGAACGAAGGTACACCTTCAGTGATGCCTCAGATCGAGGTTCAGAGTCGTCCTCAGATCATGACGTGATGGAACTAGATCACCAGCCTGAAGTTAAGGATCCACAATGTGACCCAGACAATCCTGTGGTTGTCAAGTTCCAGGAAGTCAGTGCTGCAGCCTTCAAGATCAAAGGTGGAGTCCAATTCACACCGTGCAATGTAAGTGTAGGAAAGAAACATATATGTTTCTGTTATCAAGTTAAATTATCAACAACAACAAAAATCAAAAAATACAAGTAAATTAAGCTTATATAAGTCGTTCCCTACAATGGCTTCTCTACATTAACTTTAGATAATGGCATTAAATTATAACAACCATTTATTTTATGTTGTACACTGACAAATCTACGAATACTTTGAGATAATTTACGAACAAATTTCAACATTTTGCAGAATATGTTTTATAGGTTATTCCACATGAGCCTGTGTATAATGACATTCACTGTATTCATTGAGCAAAATCCGCAGACAGTGAGAGTAATTTTCTATATTAATAGACGAGTGCCATATTTGGTGAAATACACTAGGTCATGTTGGCTATTTTTTTTGTTGCTAACTTTGGTGTGACTTTTGGAATTTCGAAAAGTATTCAGTATGTAAAATTTATTACAATGACTGGCTTCAAAGTTAAGGAAATCACTATCTATTGATTCAAAGCTTTCTCTGTCAGCTGTTGAGTGTGTGTGATAAGTGAAAGTAACACTTTAAAGGCAATTAAATAATGTTGAATAATATTTGTGGAAGAACTCGAAATAGCAAGCAAATAAATTGTCTAGTCATACTAGTCAGTTATGTTTGTTATTTATTTATAGCACTCTCAGATGTCCGGTCCTTTAGGGATGGAGATATACTTTAAAAAGGAGTTTTTACAGTATACTGGCAGGTATAGTCTCTCATACATTTACTTCTATCATAAGCTAACAAGTTTATACAAAATTTGTAACTCAATATTAACAAGGCATTGGTGTTGTCTCCACCAAATAAAGTGTATTGTTATCTACCATATCAATGGGATAATACAAACCCTATGGAGTTTCTTTTCCCACCAGCATACATATCTGTTCCTTTTTAGATAAATTTATTCCTTTATCTAGGTATTTGTCAACTTGTTTTGATCAATACCAAGGCAAGTAAATTATTATTGTGTCATCAAATCATAGCATTGTGCTTGTTTTTTGGTTAAATATTGAATGAAATGAAATCATACACCATTAGATATTTGCTGTGGAAGCATTAACTTGGTTAGACTACTAAACCCCATTTGGTGTACCACAGACTCCTGAGTTCCTGGTTTTCTGCCACAATATTAGTGCTTAATTATAAATAAAATAAATATATTCCTTTGCATGCAACATTCACTACAATTTTAATAATAACTTGAATAGGACAATGAAATAAATAAAAAAATCAAACAAATTTAACATTTAAGTTGACAGCCGATACATTATTTTGAAATAAAAAGATATTAAGTTGAGTAACAACCTTCATGGGACTTTTCCTAACATAATATTGATAGTGTTGGCCAAAAATATGAAATATATATATGTAGGACTCCTTGGCATCTTTTGCCAAAACATGCCCTACTTTGGAATAAAAAAAGTCCCATATATATCTCAACCACCAAACTTTGGGGGATATTTTGAAATAAAGAGATCCCTCCACCAATTGAACCAAGAAGTTTGGACATTATTTTGGAATTACAAGAAATCCTCCCTGCAATAACCAATTGTGCCTATGATAACAGTAATGCATTCTGGAATTAAAATCAAATCTTTAAAGTCCAGAGGCTGACAGAGCCAAAGCTGATGGATTAGTTCGGAATATAATACCTCACCTAAAAGTTTTACTATTCTTTGCATGTGTCTGTAATCGGCCATATTATGTGCCATTGGCCTGCAACATAATATTGGTCATATTTATTTATTTATATTGATTATTCAGTTATTGAAGCTTTAAAATAATTTCAAAATATTGTTGACAAACATAGTATTCACCAGAATTTTTTCTATATTTCATGGATATTTATGAAAGAATTTGAAGGCTTGCTAACAAAAATAACTGACCATCTATTCTGTTAACAGCTTTAAAGAAAGAGGGGCGCGGTACACATTATTGATGTTGTCAAAAGTAAGTTATGAGGCTCTGCACAAGGGCTTTCTTTGGTTTTATGTTTTGATCACTTCATTAGTTTGATTGATTTGAAGTTTGAAGTTTCCATTGCTTTGAATGCTGGAAATTATCTGCCATGTCTGTCATTTATTTTGTATTTTGAAAAATAGGCTCATTACCATGGTTATGAACAATAACTGTATAGTCATCCATGTGATTGGGACAGAGATTCCTGTTGCCCTGGTGCTCTTTACTAAGAGCTAAGGGGCAACATGAAGCCAATCTGTTTGTCAGTCACCATCTGTATTACCTTTTGTTATTGTCCTGTCTTGTCATTGTTTGTTGGCAGTGGTGTTTAAGGTGTTTTTTTTCTTCACTCATTGGGCTGTCACCATTATCGAGTGAAATAAGTACGGCATTATACCCCCATCAAACCAACACAATCCTGTACCAGTAACTAGTCAACCCCTAAACCCTGCAACCCTCAACCCATCACATGTAAAAACATTTAGGGCCACGGTTTGGCCTTCAATACATAGACGTGAAATAACCTTAAATATGATAAAAACCATAAAGCTCTTGCACTTTTTCCCACACTTTGTCTTATTACACGATGCATGATGTCTTGGTGGTTGTCCAATTGGCTAGCAGACAGTGGAAGGAAAAACATGAAGCTACTTTTGGTGTGACATCTAAGGTTGATGCTCCAGCAATATTTCCCACACTTTGTCTTATTACACGATGTCTTTGTGATTGTTCAATTGGCTAGCAGACATGTAATGATTTAAATCGCCTTCAGTACTCTATAAACCTCAAACAGAGTAAGTTTGATTGTTGTCATTTGTTAGTGTTCTTTTTCTTCTACAACGACCTCCAATATAAAATCATCACATACATGATACACCCATCAATTAGCCAATCAATCACTTTTATAATACTAAAGTATTTAATCCCAAGAAAATGAAATAGTACTATATATTAATTGTCTTGTTTTGGTCATTGTAGGAGCAGAAAGCTAAAGGTGTTATAGCTGCCAGTGCAGGGAATCATGCCCTGGCATTGTCCTACCATGGACTAAACCTGAACATTCCTGTGACAGTAGTCATGCCCATTGTCGCCCCTTTAATGAAGGTACAGGCTTGTAAACAGTACCAGGCTGAGGTTATAATCAAAGGAGATGACATAGGGGAGGTAAGTCTGAGATGGCAAATAGATAAAAATGTGATTTTCAAAAACCACCTTGTGAAAATAGTGCGATAAGAAAGCATTCCTGTTTTGTCCATTCATTATAAAAAATATATTACTTTCACATTTTTTCTCTCTAATCCAAGTGATTTTAAATGTTCCATGTATCGCAAATTGAAAGATTCAATATGGACAAAAAATCTCAAGCTTTCTTAATAGTTAATTATAACTTAAATTATAAAAATTAATTTGCAATTTTCTGATTATTACTCTATTTCATAAGTTTATTTACATTTACAGTCGAAATACAGTGCTATGTTAATGGCTGAGGAAAAAGGGTTGACGTATATTAATGGGTATGACAGTTCCTAAACTTTTTATTCTGACTTACTTATTCATAATCCATCGGGCAAATCAAAGCCTTGGGCTATGTCAACCAATGGTTAGGCCCAGAGACTCAGCTATTAGGTACTCTAAGTCCCTCTCTGCTGCTTTCATCTCGCTTTACAGCTGACAACCTGACCCAGTGATGTTTGATTTGATTCATATTCAATTTCTGTAGACTGAGCCCCGAGGCTTCAGCCTTGCCGGTGATAACGGCCTGATAGTTCCATGTTGAATTTAAACTAAAAGGTGTCATAACTAGTAATATTTGAGATCAGATGCATCGGCTGATAAATGTCAATTTCTTACAAACCCTGACTAAAAAATTTAATATTAGTCTTTAAAGTTCAACCTTTTTGAATATTTTGACCTTGAAAGTGGTGACTATTGAATATTTGGGGCCGAATTGAATACTTTATTCAAATTACGGGCAGCTAAACAGCCTGTAGATTTGACTTTTATCTACCCTTGTTAAATTGTCATCAGAGATACACAAATACTGATGATTTTAGTATATGAAGCATTGTTGATGTTGTAAGCATCACGGATTACATCCATCAAGCAAATATCCTCACTTTAACCTTTTTGGAAAGGCTGGGACGTTTTGGAATTGTATAGACTTTGTGGCCATTTAAAATTCTTGAAATGTTTGATGTTTGATCTCTTCCACTGTTGTACAATTACAGGTATGATCACCCACATATCTTGGCTGGCCAAGGTACCATGGGTTTGGAAATAGTGGAGCAGGTACCCGAAGTTGATGCATGCATTATTCCTGTTGGGGGAGGTGGACTGATAGCTGGGACAGCCTTAGCTATTAAAAGTCTTCATCCTGATGTTCAAATTATAGTAAGTCTATTCAGTTGGGAGCTTTTAATTATTATTATTTTTTTTATTTTTTTTCCAATTAAGGGAAACTACTTTTTCAATACATGTAGCACATCTATGTTATGCCATAGACCTTTGTAGCTCAGTCGGTTAGAGGGCCGGCCCCGCTGGACAGAGACCCGAGTTTGAATCCTGGAGGAGGCTACCAAAATGTTCTTTCTCTACAATAAAAATATGTAGTTTATATAAATCTAACATCTCATATTGTTGAAAATACATCTCAGCATTATTAGAGTGTGTGCCCTAAAGCAGTTTGTTTGGAGCGTGGAAATTATTTCTTCTTAGCATTTGAGGAAGATTATTTTTCCAACATAAAACACCAATTAATCATATGTGGGTACATATCATATGTGTGTACAGTCAGTCAGGCGATCCTTTTACATGGTCTGTCAACTACAAAAGAGAAGTTCCTATGTTAATTGATGGCATAACGAAAACAGATTTAGATTGATTGATTTATTGATGTTAAATGCCCGTGCCCTAGGGTAATTCATTTATATGATGGCAGTATATGTATCCAACAGCAATTGCTACACCAACACAATCATAAAATGTGAAATGTTTGGCTCTGTTGGAAAATGAATGTTCTTTTAGTGCTACACAAAACTTCATGTCTATACTTGAAACATACTGCCCCAAGCCAGGTGGCTTAGATTTAGATTGTTTGTTTGTTTGTTTGGGGTTTAAAGTTTGGTAAATTTCTTTTCATTCTAATTTTGAGGAATATAGATAAGAGTTAGCCTTGATAGCTAAATGTCCCAGCTGTTATCTGAAGTTGGAAGCCAGTTTTGCTTACTCTTATGTCTGTGCTACAAAGCTGGCAATGCAAAATATAGTCATGCAGATTTTTATAACTTTGAAGACATTTGAAGTTTCTCTTTAGTTGAAAAAACATAAGGGAGACTATGAGAAAGCAGATCAAGACCCACTACACAAAATAATATAGCCTTACGGTACTACAGTGTAATTGCTGACTTGACTCATGAATGTTTTTTTGTTCAGGGTGCAGAATCAGAAAGATGTTCCAGTTTCTCAGCTGCAATGAAAGCGGGTCGACCGTTCTACACTAAAGCTGCAGCTACATTGGCTGATGGTATGTGGTAAACGTATGTAAATAATTTGAATATATATTTTTAAATGTAGAGATGAAAAGATTATTTAAACAAAACTCAAAAATAATAACTTATCATTTTCTATTTATTTCCCTGGCTAATTTGATTGTGTTTTCCACTGGGGAGAACAAGATTGTACAATAACCGAGACCGATGAGTCATGCTGAGCCATTACAAGGATTTATTTTTGAATATGAATGACAGGGATTAGGGAACCCCTATATGTTTAATAAACATTATGCCTTATACATGCTGCTGAAGACAAAAAGTAACAACAACAAATAAATGAAAATAAATAACAATAATAGTTCCTGGAGGTCAGTTTTACACTATTTGCTTTGCTTGACATTTCAAGTTTTATCAGTCATAAAGTAAACTGGGGTTATGATAATACCTCTGTGGGATGGTGTCTACATGTACAATACAGAAACCAAAGTAGTCAGATGTGCTCTTCTGCTATAATCACTAAGTTGAGATCACAAAAAGGTCTGATTAATGAAACAAGCTATCAATCTTGAAACCATAGTAAACCCAAACAAAAAACTGTTGAAACTCTGAAACAAAGAAAACTATGACAACAATTTAGTCACATGTGAAGTGTATTTATCGTACATGCCAATAATTCCATTTTTTAACCCGTTAAAATAAATAAATTTCTGTTCTTATTTAAACTACATCAATCTGTTGATAAACAGTGCTTATAAGTTATATTTTTTTCACAATAGGTCTTGCAGTTCCAACTGTTGGAGTAAATGCTTTTGCCACTGCGAAACCACTGATTGACAAAATGGTAGTTGTCAGGTAAAAAACAGTTTTATTACAATCATTTAATATTAATTTTAAAAAGACATACGCTAGAGGGAGTTGTATATACCCTTTAGCCCCTGGATGAAATTAGCAATATCTCAAAAGTTTCTAAAGTGTCTAAAGGTAAGAACCATTATTAAACATAACAATCATTCAATATCGTATTCAAAAAACATATGCTTAGACCCCTAGAGGAAATCAATATCCCCAATACTTCCAGATGAAATCAATATTTCAAAAACTTTTAGAGGAAATCAATATATTAAAAGCTTCCAGATGAATCAATATCTCAAAAACTTTTACATGAAATCAATGTCTCAAAAACTTTTACATGAAACCAATGTTTCAAAAACTTCCAGATGAAACCAATATCTTAAAAGCTTCCAGATGAAAACAATATCTCAAACTTCCAGATGAAACCAATGTCTCAAAAACTTCCAGATGAAATCAATGTCTCAAAAACTTCCAGATGAAACCAATGTTTCAAAAACTTCCAGATGAAACCAATATCTTAAAAGCTTCCAGATGAAATCAATATCTCAAAAACTTCCAGATGAAATCAATGTCTCAAAAACTTCCAGATGAAACCAATGTTTCAAAAACTTACATGAAACCAATATCTTAAAAGCTTCCGAATGAAATCAATATCTCAAAAACTTCCTGATGAAATCAATGTCTCAAAAACTTCCAGATGAAATCATTGTCTCAAAAGCTTCCAGATTAAATCAATGTCTCAAAACTTCTGAAGAAATCAATATCTTAACAACTTCCCAATGAAATAAATATCCAAAAAACTTCTGGATGAAACACATGTGGCATAAAACACTAATCAATCAATCAATCATCAGCATAGTTACTCCGAAGCAAATTATCAAGTTGTCCACTGATTAGTTTACAGTTATTGGGATTTCAATGAGATGTTATATTTAAGTTTGTTTTTGTTTAGTGAAGAGTTTATTGCCCTCGCCATCCTGCGTCTGATAGAGCTGGAGAAGGCTGTGGTGGAGGGAGCCGGTGCAGTAGCTCTGGCTGCTGTCCTGGAGGGCCTACTACCTGAACTACAGGGGAAAAAGTAAGGACTCATCAGTTACTTTTGTTTTATTTCTGATTCCAGAATATACTATAACCTTTAACATTAACAAGGATGACATAGTGTAGTAGTTTGATGTTCTACTTGGTACATCCCTGTATAAAATGAAAAAATTTCACCATTATAACATGTAAGGTCTGACACAAATTTCTTGTGGGTGCCTGGGATGGAGCTTTCCTGTTGCCCTGGCACTCTCAGATCTAAGGGGCAGAAAGAAGGGGATCTGTCGTTTTGTGATTGCCCTGTTTTGTAATAGTTTGTTGTCAGTCATCACATGTCGAGGGTGGTTTCCTGTACCCATTGGGCTGGCACACCGTGATAAGAGTCGAATAACCTTTATTACGGCATTAAACCCCAATCAAAACAAACACAAATCTACCTCCTACTATTAAAGATCTATACATTTGCTTTAAGATTTCTCCCCTGTGCCTGATCTCTGTTACAATTCTCTTTATAGATTTACAAAGCTATACTTTTACTCTGGATTAAAGCCATTCCACTTAAATTTTGCAGTTATTTCATTTTATTTTTCTTCTTGTCAACCATGTCTCTTACCCCTATATTACAATTCAGCAAATCTCTTTGTGCAACCATTACTTTTTCAAATGATTATGTAAATGTCTGCAAATTAGCTCTCTGTTATTTTTACTTAAGAAGACAGTGACGAATAATAGTGGTGATTTACATTCAAGATTTCTATCATTGTTTTTCTTGTGTTTGTTTTTATCTGAACTAAATGGCTGAAACATGTAACATGCATTTGACTGCTATAGTATCTATATGAGCTTTCACTTTCATTTTCTTCTTTCCAGGGTAGTGATAGCGCTATGTGGTGGTAATATAGACACGACAGCCCTGGGCCGCGTGATAGAGAGAGGCCTGGCTGCTGATGGACGATTGCTTAGATTCACTGTGACTGTAAGTGACAGACCAGGAGGGATAGCAGAGCTAACTCGACTAATGGCTCAGATGGGAGTCAGGTATGTATAATTGAAATTATATTTTATTTTGCTGGGGCAAAGAACATCAACAAATAGATTGATTTATAACTAAAGTAGTGCTCCTGTATTGTTTACCTACCTCAACAATATTACACTCCATAGTTGTAGGCACAATAGTGAACAAATCAAAGGACAGTGCAATCCATTGAAGAATTCAACATTTATGGCATTTGGCAGAAGGACACTTCATGTTGCTGACAGAGCTTCAGGGCATGTGATTGAATTTAATATGGTGTTCATTGACCTGCAGGACAAAAGTGGCAACATGTCTGACAAAATATTTTAAACATTTCCACCCCTGGTTCTTTTGCATCTTTTGATTGTCGGGTCTTGTTACATGTTGCCTGTGTCATCTAGGATGGTTCGCTTTATCCATTGGTTTGGTATGCCATCATTAGTGGGGAATACAACAAGTGAGTGCCATAAAAAAAATTAGATTATGATTGATATTTTCATACAAATTAAATTGGTTTAGTTTACATTAGTTTGGCATTATTTTCAGGTGGCAACTAAACAAAATTAACTTGTATGAAATTATCAAACTGAACATAATCTAAATTTTTGTATGGCACCCGCTTGTATATTTCTTTCCTCCCCTATTGAGAAAGCAAAGAGTTTTTGAGAATTTTGGTAAAATTTTTACTATGTAGCCATAAAATCGCAGTAAAACTATTTCACCCATGAGTACGATGTTAACCCTAACAATGTATTGTTGGTATTGTGTTTTGATGGTTCATAAGTTGTTTACTTGTGTTTCAGCATTAAGGACATCTTCCATGAGAGGGCTTGGTTAAAATCTGATATATTCTCTGTACAGGTAAGTGTACTTCACTGACCGTATAATTAAATTATATTTATGCTGTTGGCTTTGGGGGAATATAATTTTTCCAACAGAGTATTTATGTATAACACTTCACATTACTGTTGTGTAGCTGTTACACTCTTTGGACACCACAGTGGAAAAAATGAAAAATCCTTGAGCATGGCATTAAATAGCAAGCAATCCATCAATCTTCAACTGTAAGACTCATGCCACACAAAAAATGGGTGCAGGTTTTTCCTGGAATTACCAGCAATTCAAAGACATCACAACCAGTGGGCAAAACTAGTAGAAATCACGTTGAAAACTGAAAAGATGAGATTTTGCCACATGGAAACGATGTGGATAATCCATGGCATATGCAAATAAATATGATGTGAAGATTTCCACGAGATATACACAAGAATTGTACATGTCTTTAACACGTGAATTTTCCATGAGATATACACAAAAATTTTACACGTCTTTAAAACGTAATTTATCCACGTGATATACACATGAATTTTACACATGTTTAGCATGTGATATTTCCACGGGATGTACACAAGTATTGTTCACGTCTATAACATGGTATGTTTTCACAAGATAAACACAACAATAGTACACATCTTTAACACAACGTATGTTCACGTCTTTAACACATCACGAGTGGAAGCCAGTGCATCCTGGGAAGTGACCCGCTTTTAATAGAGAAAGAGGATGTAAGTCTTATATACTTACATCGAGAATGGGTGCCTTTGGTCAGCCGTTTAAACAATTGTTGATGGGTTGTTTAGTTCGGAATTATGTATCAAAATGAAAGAATCCACAACATCATATACAGTGTGTGTCTGTATAGAATTCCAAAGAATGGCATCCAGTCATCAACTTATTCCCATGTTTTCACTTTACATATGTTTTGATATTTTTACCTAGCAATGCTGTCTTAACTCAGCATTAGAGAAAGATTAATGATTTAATATTGCAAACATGTGGTATTCACATGGTTTTACGGTGGTTCCATTCACAACAAATTAACCATGTGGTGCTCTCATGGTTTTCTGGTGGATCCAGCCACAAGATATTAACCACGTGGTATTCATGTGGTTTACTCCTGGCTCCACCATTTCCCCAGTATACCACGTGATTTTGGTGACGAGTGCCTGCTGGGACATAAGTGATATACCTTTGACAATGACATTAAATATAGCAAATATCGGGTTGAATTTCAACTTGTATATTATTGTTTAGTTCGGAATTATTTATCATTATCAAAATGAAAGAATCCACAACATCATATACAATATGTGTCCCTATATAACTCCAAAGAATGGCATCCAGTCATCAACTTATTCCCATGTTTTTACAATACATATGTTTTGATATTTTTACCTAACATTGCTGTCTTAACTCAGCATTAGAGAAAGATTAATAATTTAATATTGCAAAACACTTCACATTTTAGTGGTGTGCTATGTCAATCACTGTTGCAGTAAATTAAACAGTTTATTCACATTGAAAATAGTGATAATTAATAATGTTATACCTTTTGTCAAATTTTTCTGTTCTGATTGGGTGAAACATGTCACATGAAATTAAACTTAACATGACCTTGCATGATTTCTGTCGATGCCATGCAATAATAGTAATGTTGCACCCTGGAGCGTGCCGCTTTTTGCAGTAAAACAGACATCTACCGTGTCAAATAAATCTGTGCTCTTGTAAAGCATGGACTATCATCATATGTTTCAGAAGTTTACAGTCTATTTCATTAAAGTTTACCAGTAAGAAAAATTGTCTTAAACACTGGAATACGTTCAGTATAACAAAACAAATACTGCATGTTTGAAATGGAACATCATGGTTTGTAAACTCTTGACAATTGATGCCAAACTTGTGCTTCATGATCATTGAATATCAACTCAAATCATGATATTCCTTCTCAAACATGCAGTATTTGTATATAATGAAGCAACTATAAGGAATGTTGGGTGGTTAGTTAGGAGTGAGTTTCATGTTGCCCTGATGTTCTCACAGCTAAGGTGTAACATGAAGCCGATCAGTTTATGATGTCTTTATATTGCGTCCTGTGGTTGTCCTGTCTTTGTTTGTTGCCATCAGAGCTAAAGGGGAACAGGAAGCCGATCTGTTTGTGGTGTCTGTATTGCGTCCTGTTATTGTCCCGTCTTGTCTT